>JAZGTK010003820.1:0-26213 GCA_036877625.1 Ambastaia sidthimunki
ACTCATCTCACTAATGGGTCACCTGTTTACTTCCCATCAGTCCAATCAAAGCAGCAGGCTGTGAAATGAACAAACGCAATGATTGGTCAATCGAAAGGGACATTCTCGTCTAAAGAAACCACATTTTCATTTCACTGAAGGCACATTTATATTACGTTGTGATAAAAGCGCATCACTTTGTATTGTATCTTAGGGTCATGGCAGCACTTTGCTTTACACAGCCTGGAAAAAAAGAGACTGGCTCTGGATCTGTCAGACTTATTCAGAGAGACAGACATGCATAACTGAACAGCTGGTAAATATACAAGAGTAAGTGATTATGTTTGGTGAAGGTCCTTCAGCAGTAATGATGTCGCATTATACCTGCATTGTATTGTCTCATGGTCTGTTTAATGACACCACCAGCTCTATAAAAGCAGAAGGAAGTGATCCAATATCACTCCATTCATCTTAAAAGCAGCTCAGATCCCTGAAGGTGATTTGAAACCTGCCATCTTTAATCATATTTAAAAAACTTTTTGAGCCAATCACGATCACTGACTAACCAGCACATGACTAATGGCTTTAAAACCGCAGTAAATTTACACAATGACAACATTCATTTTATGCTTTAATAATAATTCAAATTGATAAAACAGTCACTTTTTATTGGTGATATTCATGACTTGTCTTGCAAACACAACACATTTAATCAGAATACAAAGCTAATTCTGAATCAAGCAGATTCAAAACACTTTAAAACTTCATGGTGAAGTTACAACTGGGTTGTGCTAACCAGCGAAAACACAACATGTACTACAAGTTCTGGTACTTTTATTCAGAATAACAAACTAACCTTTTCCTTTAATTGTATGAAGCCCATATAAAACTTGGATAAATTACTCCATTCATTCATCATATACCTTTAAAATACATTTTATTTAAATACAAATTAATGTCATGTTCACCACAAAGGACATGCAGATTTGATGTGATGGAAGTGACACCTGCTCATACGGGTTCAAGGAACAGAAGTCTCCGTTTGAAAAGTGTCGTATGAGGAATTTAATTTCTGAGAGTCCAGGGGCCAAAACTGGCCACAGTTGAGGGAAAGCTGCTGTATATTTAAACCTGCGGCTCGTGTGATGCAAAGATCCAGATTCATCCAGGATCTCATTACACACCTGCTTTCATCATCGTGTCGAGTGATAAACCCGTGTCATGTTCTTCATTATCTCCTCTGGTGCTGCAATCACCATAATGAATCCAGCATTATGTGAGCTGTGTGAAGAGTCTGGCTCTGTCTTACACTGCGTAATGTGATCTTAAAAGTCTCAGCCTCTCAGAAAGACTGCGGTTTAAAAGCTTCCACATTTATTTCATGTCAATTCATCCACACGTCCACTCTGGTTCCTTCTGCAAAAGAGAAATGAGAGATTCAGTTTAATCTTGAGGGACCTGTTATACTTGAGATGAGATGTTACAACAGCATGAGACTTTACATTAGAGGTCATGTGACTTTACATTAGAGGTCATGTGACTTCAGTAGAGAAGATCTGCAGTATTTATTTGCACTGCAAGTTTGTACAAATGTGCAGACGTCAGGTTTAATATGTTTGGCATAAGGACAAAATGCATAATACTGACATTTTAATAAGCTTGTATCACATATCTTGGGCATCTTGGTTGCTGTGTGTTTGCAAAGGTTGTGGGTTTGACATGCTGATAAAATGTGTAACTTGAATGCGCTGTAAGTTGCTTTGGATAAAAGCATCTACCAAATGCATGTTTTTAAATGTTCTCAGAATAAACGAAGAGATGAAAAGAGCTTGATTTCAAAAAGATATAAAGTTTAGAAAGACATTTAAAATCAACCTCACATAAAAATGGACCCTAATTACTTAATCCAGGTTCCTTTTTTGTGCATGATTAACCTGATCACATGGTACAAAATGAAGTACAGTACGAGTACAGAAAGCACAGATAAACATGTATACAGTCAACAGACTGTGGGCTGTCTGTGGGTGTGCCGAGAAGCAGCTTTTTCTCTGTGACTGTAAAGATGTTCATTAATTTTACTCAAATAATGAGCCCTCAAGGACATAAGTGGTTGTGAAACATGCCAGGATTCTGCCTCCATCCCCCCAGAGAATCTCTCAGGCATCTCAGCTGGAGCATTAAAAACACTCAGACATTCTCCTGGGCTGAAACCTGTGTGACAGAGAAGAAATCTACAGCAGTCAAAAAGTTTGGAGAGATCCTGTTGGCTGAAAACAGCAACAGAGAAGATTATAATTAATTCCCACTCTTAAAGGGACAGCGCACCAAAAATAATCACTCACCCGAACCCTCAAGAGTTTCTTTCAGCCAAAAAGCAGAAGTGGAGGAAACTGTGAATGTTAATGATAAACGGGGACTTTAGTTTTCAAAACACGTGTTCCATGAGAAGAGTCAAACAGGTTTGGAACAACATGAAGCTAGAAGTACATATATTTTTGAGTGCACCATCCCTTTAAGATGCACCAGCTGTCACTGCCTACAAAATAATAGTGATGTGCTTCTATAGTCCTGCTGGGGGAGTGAAAAATCATCATTTAATTTTTATCATCTGGTGGATTTCAAATGCAATCATGTAATCAGCATTTGCTTACACACACACACACACACACACACACACACACACACGCTGAAACACAACAGACTTGTCAGACATATGTTTATTTCCCAAAGCCCCCATCCAGAAGCTGCTGAGCTCTACTGCAGTGTCTCAGATGATGCCGTGTGCCTCTGCTGCTCTGAACGTGAGCTGAACTGATGCCGTATTACAGATCAAACATCTGTCACGAGAAACAAACACAACAATCACCTCTTACATTAGCAGAATAACAGCCTTCAACACTAAAACACATTCAATTGTCAACCTGAATCTATTGTCAAGGTCTGCCAAGCAATTTTAAGTTGCAAAAAATGTACGAAAAAAGGCCTGTTTTTTTTAAATATGTTGTTTTAACATTATTGCTCAATTATGAGAAAGTTACTCCATATTTGATCAATTGTCTCATTTGTTTCTTATTTTATTTCTCCTGAGATCACTGAGACCTCAACCAAATCTCCTAAGCTTTGAAAAAGCAACCTGTGAGAAATAAAACAAGTCACTGCCTTTAAACACACATCTGAATCACATTTCATCAGGTTAAGTGTCACTGAATTAATTCACTTCATTTATAATTGGAGTGAGTGTAAATGAATCAGGGTCATATTTGACTTAAGCAGGCGCTGTGCAGACTGATCCATCAACCTCTGTGAAGTGTAACATTAGTTTAAATCCTTAAAGCTGAGTGGGATTAAAGACGACCTCATCGTTAAGGGAGACCTTTCAGAAAAGACTCAAGCTCTGGATCTCTTAAGGTAGAAGCACTGGAGCCAGCTAATGAATTTTAAAGGACAGAAACAGGGAGAAAAAATGGTTCAGACTACACTGACTTCTTGTGCCATTGAAACAACAATTTCACAGTGATCCTGATTTTTCTTCTATGTCAAGGAATAAAACTGAAGACGAGAGTCATTTAATTGTTATTTGGTAACAGTAAATGTTCTTCGCAATCACATCCCTCAGCTCAACATAGACAATCTCTAAAGGGTGGAAACCACAGTTACCATTCCATGGAAGTAACCGGAATCCAAGCTATATTTTGTTCTTTTCATCAGGGTAGGTGAGATCTTACACTCGAGACTGATTTGTGCTCGTCTTTCCCTCAGCGATACAGAAGAGCGTTTCTCCTCCCTGAAGGGGGTTGAGCATGAGGCGTCCCCCTCCAATGCAGGGGACAGATGTTCCAGCTGGGCTCAGATGCCGTGACATCCTGACTTCCAGCTGTTGACCATCCACTTTTCCCTTTTCTCAGAGCTGTCTTGTTAGGAAGAGGCTCACTTCCTGTCAGAGTTGAGGGAAAGATGAGGGAGAAGGAGGAAGAAAGGAAATAAACTCATTTGAAAGTGTTGTAACCCGAGCATTGATATTAGATACAGAACCGCAGGGTCAGATCTTTGACTATTGTCATGAGGTCTGGTCCACAACAGCCATCCAATCAGACGAGGAAGAGCACTCTGACTGGCCGTTAAAGCAACCAATCACAGTTTGCTTTGTTTAACATGACCTTTAAGGATAGATCAATATGAAATCACAAATAGCCCAGAGAATAATGCTAAATATTTAACATCTTAATTATTTCATCATACTGTCAAAACTAAAGAGAAAGCTTTTTATTTTCACACCATTAAGTGTATCTGCATGTGTGCAATGATATGATGTCATATGACTGCAATCTATAGCTACAGTTAACAGTGAAATAATGCAGCTTCACTTACTGATTTTAACTTACTGTTTTTATACTGAAAACAGCAGACAGTACACAGTGTACACACATAATGTAGAAATGTTTGAGTCAAAAGTTTTGATGTCACTGACTTCACAAAAATCCAGCCAAATCCTAATTTTTCCTTGGAACCGCTCACTGCATGTGCCTGGGAACTTGTAAACATGACTTTGTTTCCCAGCGGACTGATGCAGAATCCAGACTCCCAGAAATTCAGCTAAACAGTTTTTAAGAAAGCTCTTGTCTGTTAGTTAGTGATATACACCAGGCACTCCATAAACAGTCCATGGGCAGAATAAGACTAGACAACCACAGCACAGCAACTGTCCAACTGCAGGACACGACAAATGCAACTGCTGCAAGAGTGCCTGAAGATTCAGTCCCTCTATGCACTGCTGAATGTGCATGCCATGCAAAAACCCCCATGCACAGAGAATCTCACTGCTGATGACATGAGATGAAATCTGCTCCACTCAGATGTTCCTCACACAAAGCAGACCCAGCTAACAACGTTAGGTTGTAACAACGTTTCCCTAACATTTTCAATAAGTAACAAAAATGTTATTTTGAAAGCGCTAGGAACGTTTAAACGTTGACAGAATTATTAGAAAACATTAGCCAATGTTCTGAGAATGTTCCCTGTTAGCTGGGGAGGCACTGTGTGACCGTGATGTTTGGGACTTTGAAACACTGAGACAAATTGGCTTTGTGTAAAATCTCAGAGCCAGTTTTAATGGTGCTTCCCTGAGGGAGAACACTGAGTAATTGAAGGGGGCAGAGAGGCAAAACAGAAAGCTAAGGCTTGCTCTGACAGCCACAGATGGATTGCATAAAGACTTCATGGGAAGATGCGGTTCAGCGAATGAGTCGTCTTCAACATGACCCACATTCTACAGTCTGAAACCTCTCGGCTCAGCTGAGTGCTCACGGCCACTGCAGGCCTCAGATCAGTGAACACAACCGCTTCACCAGCTGCTCAGCCAAACCACAGAGTCCATGAGGGACAGAATCAAAGACACAGAGACAAACACTGAACTTATGAAGCCACTTCCCTCCTGCCCTGTGTTTTTACAAACATTTTAAATGCTTAAAGGAATTATTGACCCTAAAATGAATCCTCTCTCATCCTTTACATACCATCATTATGTTCCACACCCATTTTTCTGCATGGAAAACATGTTTATATTCTTCTGAATCTTTCCTCATGTGTTGCACAGAAGAGAGCAAGTCAAACAGGTTTGGAACAACATGAAAGTGAGTAAATGATGATGTATTTTCAGTTTTGAGTGAACTGTCCCTTTAAAAGCAAAGAGTGCAATTACTGCTAGTGTCAACAAATGAAACTGTCAAGTACAATATACAACTACACACAATACACACACACACACACACACGATTATTCCATGGATTTTGGAAATCCACCTCATGCAAAACTCTCTGAATATCTTTTAAAGAATGATGTCACAAACCTGTATGTCACTACATGACTTTCTTTCCAGAGGGACTGATGAAACCTTGTGTGCCCTTAATTCAGGAATCAGCCAATCAGATTAGATCTTGCCAGATGCAGAAATTCTTTTCCAGTTTTGTAAACATTCCATCTTGTCTGAGGCAGAAACAAAGCATAAACAGAAGAAACACAGCTAACAATTTTAGGTTGTAAGAACGTTGCCCTAATGTTTCCATTAAGAAACAAAAATGTTACTGTGAATGTTCTACTAAATACTTAATGATGTTTTTGATATAGATATATAACATTAACAAAAATTACTGCAAGAACTTTTTTGATACTTTTAGAGAACATTAGCCAGCGTTCTGAGAATGTTCCCCTTTAAAATGAACGACACTGAAGGCTGATTCTGATGCTCTTACTGTAAGCTGCTAATGTGTCAATGCCTACAACAGTAGAGAAATGAAACTAACAGAAAAATGTCGTGTACTAACAAGGGCATTTACACAGTAATGTTAGAGGAGGCCTGTGGAGGAAGAGACATGGAATAAATCTCTGCCAATCCATCACAAGAAAGCCTTTTGTTTGCCTTTTGTTCTGGGCTGAATGAGAAGGTCCAGGTCCTCCTCCTGCATGGCACCTCTGGTCATGTCAAGTCCTCCATCTCTGGCAAGACCTCGCAGACGCACCGCAGGGAAGCGACCCAACGATTAATAACCTGTAACGCCCTGGAAAGCCCTCTGCCCGGCCAGCCTGAGTCTCAACGCGAGAGACGCTCTCCTGTGGCACAGAGAGCTATTCATCACGGCCAAATAAAACCAGCAGACTGGCTCTCACTCACACCACTGTCTGTTCAAATGACACCAGCCACAAGGGGACGCCACACAATGTGCCTTGTTTTGGATTTTCCTGATGGATTCCTATAAAAGGGCCATTCAGGAAAACGTGTGTATAAATGGAACGCCGGCAGCCATCAGGGCGAGGAGAACGTCTGATCAGACTTGATTGAATAAAGAAGTGTTGAGGTGTGAAGAAAAGGTTTCAGATACAGAAATGGGACAACATCAGGCTGTGCTGAACACCACAAGACATCAATCAAACCAATGGGTCAATGAATGTAACAATCACTGCTGGGGATTAAAGCTGCCATCCGTGACTTTCAGCTCTCTAGCGCCATCTCTGGTTAAATTACAGGGTGCAGAGTTAAATTCTTGTGGATGAGAAGTTTAAATTCTACACAACCACCGTTACAACAAGCTACAAACGCTCCACCATCTATAGTACCTGGACATTTAATATAGCAGCCAGATATTTTTCTTTCTGTTTACAAACACTGATTTTTCTACATTTCTAACATGACTTTAAAAAACAAGGTATGTTGCACGTTCTTATTTTATTAAGAAAGATGAGAAAAGAAAGGGAAAAGACAAGAAAATGAGAATGAAATGAGAGCTGGCATGATAAAGGTGAGCACTGACAGACAGTGATGATGGACACTGAGCGACTCCACAGATGTCATTAAACCATTTCAGCCATTTTTACAATCCGACATCACATGACAGCCTGTCATCATTTACAGAAGATACCAGCAGCAGGAAGATCTCCAGTTAAAACACATCAGATTTACTATTGGCATGTTGAGAAATGATTTTATATTTCACGGTACGAACGACACCCCACCCATGAGGCTTTATGAGGGAATAATCGTTGTGTATCTCAACATAGAAATAATCTCTGAACGTCTGAGTGTTCTGTGAGAATCACTGAGAAAAGCACGAATGATGCACCTCTTTACACGACCGCTTCAGTTTTTCTTACACAGCGCACTGGATATTAACCACACGCAGAAACATCCAGAGGACTGTGACAAAGAAACAAGCTTGTTATCAACTCAACAGTCACACTAAACCAACCGAGATAAGATAAAACTAGACTAGTAAAACAAACTGAAAGACAGCCCTCGATGGGGTGGCTTTACTCATCTAAACAGACATGAAAGTGTGCGGGGAAGGTGTGACATCATAAAGCTTCAGCTTGCCTCATGAATATTATTTAGGCTGCATAACAGGCTGTCCTGACAGATTTGATGAAGGCAGATAAGTGCACGGTTAACTTACTAACACACCTGTGTGGTTATCTGCTCATTCCTGAACAGATCAAGATGCAAAAAAGCCGTGAAACATACAACTGCTAAAACAACCAGTTTACAAAAGCTTCTGCTCTGCTTTAAGAATCAAAATTAAAGCGTTACTGCAAAGTTTGCCAACACACACACACACACAAACACACACACACAGCCCATTTCTCTATAGATCACACACATCCAGAAAACACAATAGAGAGTAAAACGTAAACATTTCTAAAATACCTTAAATACACCTTATTAAGGTGTGTTTTTTATTGCCCGAGTAAAACAAAGCAAAACAAACATAATTGTTTTATAATTGTTGTATAATTATAATTGAGGGGGTAACAATAAATTCAACAAAAAGTTGTTATATTTGAAAAAGGTCAGAAAGATCAATATTTCAGCATGTCTCTCATAAATAAACAGATACAGTAGCACCGGAACATGCTGTACTGCAGTGCCACGCTCAGAGTAAACACCATAAAAACACTGTGAACAAACTTCATGTCAAACAGTGAGAAAAGAGACAACTGTGAGCAGTCGGCTTTCCTCACAAAACTCTACCTGCAGAGAGAAACGTTTCAAATAGCAGCAGTAATGAATAATACATTGACTGTAAAGGAAACGTCTGTTTGTTTGTTATCAGTGGCGACTGCTGAGGTTTGTTCAACACAATCTAATATTGGGAACGTTACATTTGCTCCAGTCTGACTTGCAAAATCAAGTAATAATCACTGAGTTATTGAGCCTGATGTGGGAGAGAAAGAGAGACTGTATTAGATGAAACGCAGACGTTTGGAACAGCTGGGCAGAGCCGAGCTTGAGCCGACAGCCTTTCCATCATTATTTCAGTACATCAGAGGAAGACAAGGAGACAGAAACAGCATAGAAACAGTATTTGTGTATATGGGTTGTTTCAAGCATCTCAGAGATGTTGCCACAGTTCAGATGTTGGATTTAGGCTGTTATTTCTGTCTCCTTATGCAATGCCAGACTGTATGACTGTATATATATATATATATATATATAGTCATGTGTGTGTGTGTGTGTGTGTGTGTATATAAATGTATACATATATATACACACACACATAAATATATACATTACATTCTAATATATTATGTATGTTTATGTGTGTGTGTGTGTGTGTGTATACACATGTATACATATATATATATATACACACACACATATATAAATATATACATTACATTCTAATATATTATGTATGTTTATGTGTGTGTGTGTGTGTGTGTGTATGTATACACACATATAACTGCAATACTCTGCGTGATTAATCGCTGTGTTGTATCTAAATTAATGGTGAGGTAAATGATTCAGGCAGTTGCTTAAATCTACAAAAAGAAATCAGTGGTGAATAAATGTGAAAACTCAGAAAGCACAGACGTCTGGCTGCCTCTCAAACGCCGGTGCTGAACTGTGCTGCTGAACAGGCTGTCATTAATGCCTGAACCTCATTATGACTAATGAAGGTGGAGACACATGCAGGAATGTTCGCAGGTCTCGCGTGTTCACCTGCAGCTCTGTGAGACCACTGCAGCCCACCGGAGCCCCACGCTGAACGTGTTGATTACAGCCGTCTCAGCTGATCTGAAACCAGCTCGGCTTTTATCCCTTTTTCATTGTGTTTAAATGGTAACGTTGTTAAATCAAAGATCTGAACCATTTAACTATATAAACCTTTAACTAAAAACGACATTTCAGAGTATTGATATTTCTCACGGCCAAATTCAATGTTTTCTTTGTTAATATTCCAAAGTTCAATGGAAAAGCAAAAGTTAAAAGATCACAAATTACCATTTTTAATATCTATTATAGAGAACACAGTTTGTAATGATATACTGTCTGTGTTTCTATCTAGTTTTTTGCTCAAAGGGTTTAGGCCAGAAATACACGCTGGCCTTTCATGCATCAGTGTCTACACTGTCTGTACATCCTCCACCAGAATGCATGAAACTCAGTGCCTGTAACACAAAGACACAGATAAACGTTTCTTTACACCAGTAAACAAAACCTATAAAGATCAAGAAATCCTATAAAACCGTTGCAAACTTCCACTCAGGGTCGTCTTCTCTCCATCTCAACTAGCAGAAATATCAGGTGACACTACAGCATTGTGTCTTCATATAATCACAGTCCTGCTGTCTCTCAACACATATTTAACTGCCACACGTTTCAAACATAATGTCTTTAAATCCTCTTACTGAGGAGAAATGGAACAGCCGGCTGCTGCAAGATCTTTCCTGTGCAACCCGAGAAGCCCCAGCACAGCAGTGTGTATTTTTAGACTGCATTTAGGTGCACTGGTTCAATCTCACGTGTGGGAGAGACACAGCCATCATTTCTGTGACCTCCTGTTGCTGTTTTTTTCTGCTGATGGTGCTGCTCTGCCCCCTTTCAAATAACTGTTTCCAAAAGCGTTTTCCCGTCATTCGCTTAACTACGCTTAAATCTAACTCAAAGTTGCCCCTGGGCATGCACTCCTGATTTAAGGGCTGCAGGTGCGAGCTGCGTCGACAGCTCGATCCTGAATGAATATGCAAGCTCATCTTTAGAGTCACGCCGGAACATCAGAGCTGATGGCGTGTCTCAGAGACAGAAGCAGGATAAACTGCTTCTCCTGCAGGATGTTCCCGCATTGTGACTCAAATATCACTTTATCATCACACTGCCAGATCCCTGCTGCTTCCCAACCCATATTCCAGTGGAACGACATATGTGGCTAAAGCTGTGTGCTGAAGAACCTCTTAAAATTCTGGCTTTTCCAGCTACAAGCTACTCATGATCTGAAATAGTTCTTCACAGTACAATCCAAACACCACCTCACATTGAGCAACAGCATTATTTAATAGATGCATTTTAACCAAATGAAACACTATAATTTATACAACAGACCAATAGATCAAATATATTATAGTTATGTGATAAAAGTTTTGTTAAATCTGCAATACTTAACTACAAAATAAAAGCTACTGAGTGAACACAAAACATCAGCGTTTAAACAGTCTTCTTACCTCTCTCCAGTATGCAATGGTGAACAGAAAGAAGACTTTGTAGCTTGTTCATACAGCAATTGCTTAAAATTTTAACTTAAAGCTACAATCCATAACTTTCACCTCTCTACTGCCATCTCTGTTTGAAACATAAAACTGCAGGTTACTTTACTTACTTTTCACTTTGTATGTTAAAGCCAAATGAAGCCAAACTGACATTTCCAGTAAAAACAGACCACAGTTCAGATTATAAATCATTATTAGAAACTTACCATTACGAATAAACTTACCATTGCGGGTCAGTTAAGGAGATCGTACGTAGGTATGTACGTAGCATCGCAACTTTAAACTAGTTACCACACAACGCCGGCCTGTGGGCTGACAGCCCTACAATGAAATGATTAAACATTGCTTTAAATGCAGTGAAGTCCATTTGCTTAAAGCCACAGCTTCACGGCAGGGAAATATCTTTTTAATAGCTTCTGGATGATAATCAATTAGCCCCTGAGTGTCGTATCTGAGCACGTCTGAGTGTGTTGATGCTGAGTGACATTGACTCGTGTTCTGTGAATGCCCATTAACTACAGGGCCAATCGAGTAGTCAGCTCATTGAAAATGCCTGTTTAACCTCTTCTCCTGTAGTTTGAACAAGCTGATGGAGCGCCCCAGGCATGATGGGAGTGAGGCCTGGCAAACGTTGCGGTAATGACAGCCGCTTTTCAAAGGGAAATTAATTCAGTGGTGGTTTGTGCCGTTGACACACTTTGCAATCGCAACGATCTATAAAGAATCTTGTCCAGAAACTACATTTCGTTTAAATGAATCACAGCTCGCTGATATCGTGCAGACACGCGAGGTCATCCGTCACGGCTGTCGATAAAGCCAGCAGCTCATAAGCAGCTCGCCGTACGAAAAGCTTTTAGCCAAACGTTCATTCATCTGTCTGAATGTGCCGCTCCTGATGATCTTATAAAATGACGAGAGATCAATAATCTGAACGCAGATGTCCGGGCAGTATTTAGCTCCCAATACGCTACGCTAACATAACTCGTTTTTCAATAGTGCACTAAAAAAACATTAGTACATTTTATTTTAATATGCTTAATTTAAATAAAAAGCAAAATGCTACATAATAAGGCACAGAAAATATATACTGAATTACATTTATTTTTCCCACATCAAATGCATCCGTTTTGCATACGGTGCATGAGAGAAATGAGAGGCTATTAATGAAGTATTCATGAGGTCGCAGGGTCAGCCGCAGCCTGACTGACACATACGGTGCAAACGAATACAAAGAGAATGAATATCTCACAGTACAACACCATGCGTTCTACAAGCTGAGCATGCAAATCATGCGATCATGCATATTTCATGCATGTAGAGCGCAGTGTTGCAGGACAAGGCGCCTGAACACATGGCACTATAAACATCTAGTGCTAATAAATGCTTGGAGAGCCAGTGGCAATGAGCCCTTGTATCACTAAATGATGAATTGACAGTTCCCGCCCCCCCCAGCCGCCAACAGGGTAATTTACTGTATACAGACCCACGTGTTGAAGTGAAGCTGAAATTTGCAGATTCAGTCAACACAAATCCAATAAGTTAAAGGTGTATCTCATAAAAAAATAAACGCTTTGTCATTATTTACTCACTCCATTCTGTTTCACCCTGTATTACCGTCCTTCACTGAAACGCAAAAATGAGACATTGCTCAATATTCGAGCTTGTTTTGTATACAATGAAAGTGGACAGTGAATTACACAGGCAAACAAAAAATTGAACCCTATAAGTCCAAAACTATCAAAATTTAATCACAGATAATCTTTCCCTCAAAATCCCTCATAATTACCTCTTTTCTCTGCTATATCTGGCCTCCAGAAATCTCACTCACTGCCATTTGCTGCCTCCCACATTTGTGTGGAATCCCCTGATGAGACACAGCTAACATCAGCCATCTTCAGCCCCCGCCCCAGCTTCATCATCTCAAGATCAACACAAGATCACATCTTAGAACTCGTTACATCTGCAGAGTTATGAAAGAACAACCTTTGAGCAATAAATCTCTCTTCATGCTGATCACTAGACCATTTCCAGTCACACTGGCAGTTATACACAACCTGGCTTTAGCCTGAAATGGACACACCCGAAAACACAGTGACTACTTTACCCTCCTCAAACCTTAATTATGTGTGTGCACTAAAGAATCTATCAACAGCACAAAGGAAGACAAAAGAGATTTAAAAAGGCTGTAGTGATGAAACACAAAAAAATCAGCTGGCTTTGTATACCCTGTAATCCCCCTTTAGCCCCCACAGCAAAATCTGGAAATAATGTCTCTAGACACTCCTAAGACAACAAAGAGAGCTCGCACACACAGCTCGAACCCTATCTTACTCAACATAAAGCTTGTTCTCCAATATCTCACTGCAAGATTTAAAAACAAGAAGTCTGGATTGATTGTAAATACACTCGCCTCGAGAGAAACCGCATTTGATTTGAAACGTCCCTCAGGTTGTGGCAGAAAAGCTTCTGCAAATCTGTGATCTAAGTGGCTTCTATCTCTGCGGTGAGCAGAGCAGTAATCTGTTATAATCTCACCTCCAGCAGACACCATCGTTTAAATGACTGTGAAATCACACAAAGGCCTCAACAATGCGGCATGCAGAAAAAGCCCAGCAGAGAAAACAATGAAAGCACAGGAAACAAACTCCAGAGGTTCATCTGGACCTCTGCCACACCGACCTTCAGGTCTGCACGCGTGCAAAGATCACATCCTGCAGAAAACACCAGCTTAACCACGAGAACCAAAGACACGCGTGTTCAGCATGTTATTAGACGTTAATGTCATCATTAGGCGTGTGTGAATCAGAGGTGGAGTCACATGAACAAGTGCTTCAATAACTAAAACACCCAAAATTCTGCAAGTGTTTAAATCTCACATTCCCCAAACTTACACAACAACTGAATTCTGTAACTGTAACAAGATTTGTTAATAAAAATACCAATGAATCAATACAAACAGTTAATGCAAATACAATATCATTCATGTTAGTTCATTGTGCATTAATATGAGCAGATTTAACATGTTTTTTGAGTAAATGTTAACATTTACTTTAACTTAAACTTATACATGATGTAGAAGTTTTGTAAATTGTGAATTTATGTTAACTAAAGCAGTTAACTAATATTAACAAATGAATCTGTCTAGTAAAGTGGTACAAAAGTAACACTGAAAGGATATTTAGGCTTGTTTTAGGAGCATGTATCTTAAAAAATGCAGTATTTTATCTCACTGAACCTGCTGATTTATTCACTTGTAACTTCTTTAAAGAAATAAACAAAAACACATTTTACTGCCACTGCAAAACACACATGAATTAAAGATGTATGTTTCTTCTCAAGTAAATCTCAAGTAAAGTTTCTTCTCAAGTAAATTTATCTTGTTTCGAAGGATATTTTTACTGAAAAACAATATGAAATAATAATAAACATTTTTGCAGTGAATGCAATTTCTTGTAACACATACAGAAGTCTGTTCGTATACTATAAGCTTGATCCAATGTGGATGTAGATAACAGGTAGAAGGGGTACAGATGGTTGATTGATTCTTAAGTTGCATTTTCAACACGTGTCCACAGCATAAAAACTGCTTAACTAGCCTAACCTGCAAGTCTTCAGGGGTCAGCCTGTAGCACCAGGACCACCATGCAGTTATACACCATGCAACTAGCACACGCCTGCCTGAATATCGTGCTGGTGTAAGCAGATCTGTGCAAAAGGGAATACAAAAAATTGGCAGTGTTGAGGCACAAAAGCAACTAGCACTGAAAGTAGAAAGTTACCTGGCTGAGCGTCTCAGAAATACTGCTAGCCAGGCCTAAAATCAACCCGCCATTCCATCTCATTGCCCATCAGGGGAGCCAGATAAGAAGTGGCCACAGATTGCAGTGATTATAAACAAACTCTGCCAGTGAGCGCTCAAAGAGGACGGCCACACTTCACTTCACAGGAGCTGAATAATACAGCTGCTCTTCCATACGGAGACGGGCTGCGGTCTGCTCGCTCTGTCTGTCTCTGGCCTTAGGGACGCCTCTTGAAATGCCTGCGCTGGCCAGCAAAAATAACCAGCGCAGGCTTCCCACTGTTGCCACAAACCGCTGCTGCACACCTTCAGTGTAATGGCTTCTAAACCACAGCTGAAGCCAGACAGAGAGGAACAATTACTGCATGCTCAAAAAAACACAATGCATCAACACCGACTGGCTGAAAACACAATCTGTGCGTGTACAGTATGTGAATTTGACAGCTTATAGTTATACACACTTATGCAGCCTGACCGAGCCTGGCACTGAAGTCACACAAAACACACATAATGATAAATGTATACATTGAATACACTTTCATGTGACGTTTTGGATAAAAGCATCTAACAAATGCAATAAAGTAAATGTAAAAGACTTTTTAGCTCCACTTCATTACAATACAACAGCTAAAACAGACATCTGAAGTATGTGAAGGATTTTTAGGACCTCTGAGGTAATGAGGATTTTTATGACTACTGTAACAGCTTAAAGCATATTTTAGTTATTTCTCATACTAACTTAGCTTAACTTTAACCAGTTTGATAAATGCAACCACACGCCCTCTCTCCAAAACCCGCCCTGTACATT
Organism: Ambastaia sidthimunki; assembly: GCA_036877625.1. Lineage (NCBI taxonomy): Eukaryota > Metazoa > Chordata > Actinopteri > Cypriniformes > Botiidae > Ambastaia > Ambastaia sidthimunki. The sequence goes on from JAZGTK010003820.1 coordinate 15,621, forward strand.
CTTGTCAGCACAATTCTTGTCTAATGCGCCAGATGATTCACAGACTGAAACAGATTCTGATTGGCCAGTGGGCCGCTCCCACTGTCTCCTCCCCTTTCCTGCTGTTTACAAAGCCAGCCAAGGGTTGTCCCAAAGACAGGTGTGATTTCCCAAGACAACCATTTATGCCTGGTAATCAACAAAAAAACAGCTTACTGTACCATTAAGTATGTGAAACACAATGCTTTGGCCGGGTTTTCACCGCTGTATTAGCAGCCTAAATATACATACATCTAGCTCTCATAAGTAACATTAATTCAGTCCATTTCCATTTGAACACACAGCCGGTGGCAGCCTAGCAATTGTGCTGTCAGAGGACAATGAGTCTTGTGGAGACACAGAATATAGAGCAGAATGGAGAGGAGGGGGGTGTTGATGATTAGAGTTTAGCGGTATGTTAAAGAATCGCGCCGGAGGCACATAATAGACTATAAAACGCTCATAAGCTGCACTCACATCACAATTTCACTTCATCACTGTAAACCACTTTCCAATCTTTAAATACACACACCGCCTGACAGTGCAGGTTTCATCCTGAGACTTTTATACAGCAGATTTGTGACTTCTTAAATGTGCGACGCTGGATTTAGCGCCGTCAACCGATTCTATCCGCATCTCCCGGGCGCAGTATTTTCCTCACCTTTGTAAATTTACTGCACGGCTGCTCCATGCATGTTCTGGTAAAATAAAACAAAAACACATGAGTGTGGCCAACAGAGGCATCGTGTGTGATTTGTTATAGTGTTTGCAGAAAGTGCATTTGACCGCATGCTGCATTTTTTACATGCTTGGTTGCAACTGCCGTAATCACTAGAAAATGTACAGAAACTCTTCTAAAGAAAACGCTTTACTGCCTAGATTAATGGAAATGAATGCAGGGGTCTTTAAAGCTGTAATCCATTATTTATGATGGTTAAAACAAACACAGATCAGTTATTGAGCAAGTACATCATAGATTAGTCTTCAACACAATCTTACCCTCAAGTTTTGAGCTGTCAGGTCCAATTTCCTGGGAAATGTCAGTTTTTTGACTTCAACATACATAATGAAACGTATGTAAACTGCAGTTCTGTGTTTTAAACAGAGATGGCGACAGACTAATTATTTTAAAGTTAACGATGCAGTGGCATGTTTTTATGAAGTCCAACAAGTAAAATAGAGCAGATGACTACCAGCATCAAACAATACTAAAATAGCCTGTTATTTTCTGTCTACATAACATACAAAACACCCACCTCTGTTCTGTTTGATGAGGCAGTATGTGCTGTTTCTGCAGAGTTTCCCTCAGAATCCCATCAGTCAATGAGGCTTTATCTCTGCTGCAAGTCTCTGGCATCATTCCATGCAAATGTGCACAATGCAAACACACACACACACACACACGGTTTGTACAACCAGCACAATAATGACAAGACATTATATTAATGAGTATTTATCAATTTGTTGGCAGATTACAGGAAAATATTCCCATTTAGCATAATCGATCTTGTTTTGGGAATCTTGTTTAGCCTCTGCCTGGGCCAATCAAAGACAAATTCACACACTTACACGGACAGTTAAAAAACATTTATTTAAACTTTTAACAGAATTTAAAAATGCTTGAATATGTTCTTATAAGCAAGCAATAATGTTAACGGACATTTTGAATGTTCCTAAAACTTTCAAAAAACATTTTTAGTGTTTTTGTTACTTCATGGAAACGTTATGGAACCATTATTACAACCTAAAATTGTTATTTTGGTCAGGGGCAGCGTATCAGTAACCTCAGCACTGTGTTCCACCCCTGACCTCAGATCAGTGTTCATCAGTTTACACACAGCTTCTGTTCCCGCAGGTTCTCTGTCAAAAGCCTCACTGACCATGTTTCATACTCGAGCGAACCTTCAGGTCTGCAGTCCGGCACACGCTGTTTGTCTGGAATAAGCAGCCCATCGTTAACAGACTGACCCGTGAGGACAGGACACACACAGCAGCTCATACGCTGTATCCAGCATCTGCTTAGCAAGCAGCTGGAATGAAACACTCTGCAAGAAATTAGCATTTAAAGAGAGACGTTGTCCAACAGCACACTAAACATGCACAGATGCAACAGAATACCTCACACACTCTTGCCTGTGTGTCAATAACACAAGATATTAAAACAATCATGAGCTGTCAAAGCTGCAATCTGTAACTTTTTGGGGTTATAAATGAACACAGATCAGTTACTGAGTTGGATTCTCTGAACTACATTTATTCAGCTTTTTGTCCTCTGTAAAACTTGACAACTCATGGACCTCGTTCACTCTTCATTTTTGGGGGAACTGTCTCTTTAAATACTCTTATAAAGAAATGTCATGAATCAGTTAAACTTCAGTAGAAGAGGAGAGACCAGCTGTGATATTAAATATTAATGCTCATTTTTGCCTTTGTATGCTGACAGCCTAATTAGGAGCTCATTAATATTCAAGTGCACAATCATTTTGGGTTTAAGCAATTCTATAATTTACTCTCTTTTAACCTTTAAGATACAAAATGTGGTTTTAGTGGAGGCGATGTACGTGTATAATTTAAGCTGCTTTGAAAAACGAAGTCTTTGTTTCCTTCAGGCCAGTTAAAGATATATCATCAGTTTTAGGTCAACCACAAGCTGCCTGTGGATTTTCAGTTTTGAAAACATCTTTCATTGTAAAAGACTAAAAAATACATTTAAAGCAAAATTTTACTGGCAAGCGCAACATAACATCTATAACAGCTCCCTCGTCTCCGATCCTGTAGATTTCATTCCAACATTCTTCAGCAGACGCAAACATATGCTGTCAGAAAAGCTTCTCTATGCAATATCCCAGCCAACAAGTTTAGACTGTAAGAACGTTGCTGTAACATTTTCACTAAATAACGTTAAAAATGTTATGTTAAAGTAATAGGAATGTTAGACTATATTGACTGATTAAAATGAACATTATTCAAACTTTTTCTAACTCTGTAACATTTCTATTAAAAACTTTCATAAAAAGGCATGTTGTTTCTTTAAAAATGTAAGCTTTAAAAAAACCTTTTAAAACATATCAAAACATAATAGCTTCTTTTTTAATTGACATCATAAATCTGTCTTACATTTTCAACAACCTCCAAAAGCACCTGGTTTCATTCTACCAGTTTACACCCACTTTTCACAGCCCTGGTACTTCAGATGAAGTCCTGCCCTGCATGGTATCACATTAAACATCCTGTTTCACCCACAATACAACAGATTAGAAAGTAAAATGCTTCTGTTGACTTTATTAACAACCGTAACATTAACAGAATGCCTCAGTGTAACACAATGCAGAGGTCTGTTATCATTGTTTTTATAGTAATCTGTTCTTCCTTAAGATCAACATTTTTGTCCTCACACACCATTTAAAGTCTTTTATATTTTCTCCTGCATTTCATTCATATCATGGCTTTTGTATTTCACTAGCAGCTTCTGTATGTCATGTTTATGACATCCAGCAGTAAAGCTCAAATCCACACACTTCTGTTTTCTTTTCGTTCCCCTGCTGTCAATGTTCTGTCACACATGATAAGCAAAAGACACGAGACACACGCACGCTGTAAAAAAATGAATACAGCCTCGTAACCCGCTCTGTTGCCATCTCACCCAGAGATCAGCACTCAGAATGCACTGACGCTCCTGTCACAGAAGAGGAGAACCGAGCTGTTCTCAAACACAGTTCGCTGGAGCGGGACAACATTTAGATTAAATGTGTTCTTTAACATTTCAAAGCAGGAGAAAGAGAAACCGAGGTGGACAAGCCCTACAAATGACAGAATGACCCAAAGATTATTAAAGAACAACACAGTCTGACAGCTCAGACTTTTGCCCCATGAGGGTTTGTAAATGGATACATACAGTAGCTCCAAAATGTATTTAGACACTTAAGCCACACTTACAAATATTGGGGTATTATTGCATTAGGTAACAAAATATAAAAGTATCTGCAAACAAATTATCTTGGTGTTTTCTTCTAAGCAACAATGGTTCCAGAGATTGTAAGTTTAGTGGATGTTGGAGGTCTGTTACTAGAACTATTATCAAATGAAATTCAACTCATTGTGCGGTTTATGCATTCAAAAGCTTATGGGTTAGTGAAAGACCAACTGTGGTGAAATCGAATCTGCCTGGTCAAATAAACCACCAAAAGACTTGATGCATTGACACTTGACACAAGACTAAACTAAACAATGATTCAATTGTTTTTTTTGACTAAAGCTTGAGTAAATGTGTAAAATAAGCATTTCAGCCATTTTGTGGAGATCTCATTTGCCATTGTTAAATCATATATCATACGTCAGCATTTACAGCCGCCACTCTGCTCATACTGACTTCACTCTCAGCTACTGACAAATATACGACTCAAGCACTAATTAGCATCATTCTGACCCTCATTATATCATTATTTCACACCTTACTGGTCACAGAAAATTAGTCATCATGACTAAATGTAACTATTTGAGGAACAATACGTCACATTTGAATACTTAACTAACACATCATCAACAAAATACAGAAGCAGGTGATCACAGATCATTATCTGAATATCTCATGGAGACACTTAAATGATTCTTCTAAGCATGAGTGCAGCGCACAACACAAATAAACCAGAGATTGAAACGAGCGGGTGAAAGCCATTCTGGGTAATGAGAAACAAACGGTCCATTATGAGACACCCGAGTGGCAACACAAAAACAGCGCAGAAGATATACATGCAAACTGCAGAGCTAAATGCTGTCAGAAGATGAACGACTGTCAGTCCAGTAAGAGAAATAAGTGAGCAATGTTTCTTAAGATGACAGATCATTCATTACATAAAGACAGAGCCACTGCCTGCAGCAAATATCTTCAACACCGCTGAACAGAATGAATGAGCTTTCAGAACCTCAAACCTTCACTTGTGCTACAGCTGAGTATGTAGTGTAGGTAACTGCACACTCCAGCTGTATGTGCTGTGTACTATAGGGAAGCTAAGCACTGCATGCTATCTAGCTAGCAGTCTGTACTAAAGACTATGGTATGGACTTTTAATGGCATTCACAGTGGAAATGTATGTATACACAATTAAGGTCAATTTGTGTGCTAATATTGTTTAGCATGAGAAGTTCAATATATAGGCTACTATAAGGTAGTGTGAACTCTATGGGGAACTTAAACAGTATATATTGTCTAGCAGTCTATACTCTATACTTAGACTATAGAGAAGTCCACTATATACTATATATACAAGAGAAATATAGAATACTGTCCATAGAAGTCACAAAGCATGATATATAAATATATACAATCTATAAGTATATATACAATTAAAGTCAATTAGTATAGCTCACATTGTATAGCACAGCAGTACAGACTTCCTGCAGTGGTCCTGTTGAACAGGGACTCCCACCTGCACTGAAATTCCGGCCAAAGTTCTCACCCACACTCCAAGTTTCCAAGAGCTGCTTTCTTTCACCAGGAGCCTCAACAAACAACACGTCCAAACTTCCTTTTGATGCCACAACATGCTTGAAACTCGACTGTCTCTCGTTGTTCTCGCAGGTTTGCTGAACACCTCACATGATATCTTCATACATCTCCAACCCACAATTACCTCCAGCTCAGGTGGAACGAATCGTGAGGTGATGAAATCCAACGTTTCAATGTTGTCTGGTGCGATGCGATGGACAGCAAGAAAGAAGGAATATTCCCGCATGTATGGAAGTCTGGATCCAAAGACAGACCCGAGCGCCTCTCGTGTACTCGCTGCACAGCGCCACCTGTCGGTTCCGACCCAGACTGCAGCGCCTCTTCTCCTTCCTACTCTCCAATGTTCACAGCTCGGCCGGAGAGCGTCGTCTTCCCGGCTCCATTTCAACTGAATTTTTAACACTCCTAACTACCCCAGATCAGGACAGGACCGCGTCTAAGGTAAAGAATAAGCTCTAGGGGTCTCGTAGAGTCCAGGTTAGGCGGGGTAACATCGTCTTTTCGGTGTGTTTTTCTGCTCTGTCGCTGAAGAGAAGGGAGCTCGAAACTGACTTCACGCATCAGTTGGTACACCATGCTGATACTGGAGCGTCTCTACCATAACAAACCTCTCGCCTCCTACAAAGGCTTTAAAAACACCAGATCGGGATCTGATCTTTCCCTAAACGACTCGATCATTCCTCGCGATCCGGTCGTGATATCGTCTTCTCCTAAAGTGAAGGAGGGGGTGGACATGAAATGTTTTATTTAGCCTCGCTGGCGAGCCCCCCTCGCCGCGAATAGGTGCGATTATTGCTCTGCTTCGTAGCTCTTGAAATCTCGCTTTCGATCCTGCGCGTTTTGTTTGCTCAGCCGCGGGTCACTTGCCCCTGATCGGCGGATGGGAAGGAAAAACTCAAGACGATTTTCGCGGAGGTTTCGTGAACGAGCGACGGTCGCGGCGGCTGATTCATTACGCGCAAAAACTGCTACAATGTATCGCCGATCCGAGTGAAACGTCATAATGGTCGCAACAATGTTGCAGATCGCGCTATTTACAAACTCGAGTTTGTGTGTGTGTGTGTTGGTAGGCAGAGCAGGTCGTGTTTAAACGTGGACGTTTGTCCTTCAGGATGACAACAGTTTGATGTAATTGGATCGGATCGCAGTGTGGGTGTTTTCCTGCGTTCCCGAGTCCAAACGGGTTCGTTTTGATCCGCGGTCTGATCGTTCGTGCAGATAGTGTAAATGAAGTTTCCTCTCGTAGACGCATTGAGCGATTGTTTGCTTGCAGTCTTGGCAAGCGCGACCCTGTTGTTTGTATTCGAGAACTTAAGAGTTACGGTTCCAGGGTTGAGGTTTGGGTTACTGCAGAGCAAGTCTGCGATTTGGTTAAACCCCTGGAGACTTTATGTATGCGCGGTCCTGTGATCTCAGAGGTTCAGAACTTGTTGTTGTCCTTCACAAAGGTGGAAAATGTCAGGAGAAAGGCAACGGTCAGATGATGAAAGTCCCAGCACCAGCAGTGGAAGTTCTGATGCGGATCAGAGAGATCCTCCGGTGCCAGAACCAGAGGAACAAGAGGAGCGAAAACAACCCACACCTCCACAGCAGCAGAAGAAATCCACCAAACCGTCCAACAAAACAACAGCCAAACTATCTTCCAGTGCAAAGAGGTAAATGTGATAAAGACACAGTTTACACAAAGATGAAATGTTATTCCACATTGATTTACCAGACTGAGCCATTTAGACACAATCTTTTAATCACTTTTGTTTTTCATTAATGTTTTTACGCTTTGGGTTTATTTTGGTGATATGACACTAAACAGTTTTGACATTTGGTGTCAGTGTAAAAGCTCAGATCATTACGTCACTTCATGGACAAGAAAACTTTTTGATGTTTGTCTTTATATTTGTTAGTCGTTATTTAGCAAAAGTTAAGCAGAGATTTGGAAAAAAATAAAACCTGCTGCAGAACTTCTGCATATTATGAGGAACAAGAGACGTGAAAGTGAGAACTTGTTATCAGATCTGTCTATTACACGGTTCCCATGTTAACCAGGTTAGTTTTCTTTTCTAAAAAGAGTGATTGTACGTTTAACTCAAACATACAAGCGGCGTGTTCGATTGGTCGCTGAAAACGAGCACAAACCAATCGGTGTTCATCAGCAGTGCTGGTTAAAACTGTCCAGACTTTCTTAATGTGGGTGGAACTGACAGATCAGAAAAAGCAAAAACCCACTTGATCTTAAAAAAATGTCAAAAATTCTGCCCTGGCTCTGTTACACGCTGTTGATAATTCATTTGTAACAGCACCCGAGCTGTGCTATAAAGCTCTTGTTAAATATGCCCATACACACCCCCTCCCTCCACCTCATTTGCATATAAGCTTTAAAAGAAAATCTTTTGTGCTTAAAGTGACTTAATCCAGCAGATGAGGGGCAGGTTGGGAGCTGAGGGGAACTGGCTTTGAGCTGAGGTGGAGATCAGCAGCGTGTGATGGAGAGAGAGGCAGAAACAGGCATGGTAAAGTTTTCCTGTTCTGGGATTCGAGTTATGCCTCGGAGAACAAAGAGGAAGCAGCCATGTTAGCTGCGCTGAAGGCAGAGGCAGTCGTGCAGTAAATGCAGCTGAGGTAGAGGGCAGTGTAATTCCCTGACTGCTCGCAATTCTCACAGCTTTCTCAATCTCTCTCTTTTTTCTCTCCCTCTCTCTCTGTCTCTCCTCCTCTCTCTCCTCTCTCACAGAATTCAGAAAGAACTCGCAGAAATCACTCTGGATCCGCCGCCCAACTGCAGGTAGGTGTCATGCATGCTGTTGCATTTTATTCTGTTACAGGAAAACGCATGTTTGTGGAAGATTTTAGCACCAACTGTTGGAGTTTTAGGAACTGATGGACTTGCTCAGGAAGGCTGTGGCATTTTGCTTCTTGGTTTTAGAAGTTAGGAGGGAAAGTGTTATTTCTCTGGAGGCATTATTGTTATTGATGTTCTCGTGGTCTGAGCACTGTTGTGTTTTTAATAATACAGCAGATGCTGCTTCTAAGCATATGGCTTTGATTTCTCATCCTCGCGCTGAACTTACTGCTGAACCTCCATCTGTTTTAATGAGCTGACCTCCAGATGCCTGAACAAGATGAGGGAGCCTTTAAAATTCCCTCTGTAGCTCTTGTGTGTGTTTAAAGAACTGCAGTTTGCTTCCGGATGTTTTTAAAGTCTTTGATTAGGTGGATTGGTCTTGTCGCTTGTGTTCATAACAGTCGTGAGGTGTTTTTGGCGTTCTGTGATTATTGACTGTTTAGATTTATGCGTCTTGAAATTGAATCTTTTCTGTTTGATGTAGATGTGATGTCATCTGTAAGGCCTTAATCTTGCAGAACTTGTCATGTAGATGCGTAGGTTACATTTTGTCTACATAAAGTTTTGTGTAAAGCAGTTGTGTTTGAAATGCAGAAATTGAATTATTTATACATTGCTGTCTTCTGTTTGCTGATTTAAAACATTGTCTTACACAGTGTTTTTACTGTAGTACAGTAATGTGAATCAGCTATAAAAATAATGAAAATTACAAAAAGAAAAAACAACTCTGTGCTTTAATTGAGAATTTATAGAAAAGCAGTGATAAATTGGCACAATGTGAAAACATTTTACATACAATTTTTATTTGTTAACATACAAATTTTCCAATTTTGACAAATGGTCGAAAAATCTTTCATTTTTTTTTTTGTTGAATTGCGATCTGCACACAGTTCTGTTGCAGGTTTTTGTGTGAGGTTGGCTCGCATCTGAGGTGCTTTGAAAGCGTTAGGTTGCATTTATTGGGCTCATATTTCTGTGTTTGTCATATAATGTCTCTGTAAATGGAGAATATGAGAGGAATCTAAACCCTCTAAATCATTTTCTACCCGCTGTGCAAGAAATGTTTTTGGCCTTGTTGTTTTTTGTGAGCTTACAGTCAAGGAGAGAGAGAGTGTCTCAGTTACCCAACATCAGATAAAGCTGAAGTCCAATGTCCAGCGGCAGACACAGAAAACAGCACATTTAATCTGTCCATTCCTGAAGACCTCTAACAGCTGATCCCAGCTCAGTTGACAGGGCATGCACTAGTGACGCTGCATTTGCATGTATGCAAATCAGTCCTGTACACAATCACTCTGTATCATCTCATCCCTGCTGGAGTTTTGAAGAGCTGTTGGATGCAGGTGATGGGAGCGTCGTTCTTCCTCCTTCAGCTAACAGATCGATTCAGCTGCTTCAAAGCGTGAGTCAAAGATGCTGATAATGGTAACCGACATGCAGGGATTTTGTGGCTTTTCATGGAATGATGCACGCAGTCACGCAGTTCAGCGGGCCGAGATGTTTATCCAGTAATGTTCATCATTAGCCTCTGACTGCTGCTTTTCCCCTGAGCGCAGTTTGCCCGGAGACTGACATATTAAACTGAGTTGTTGGTAATGATACACGTCTCACAGTATCTGTGGGAACGAAACGCAGATCACTCTGGTTCTTATATGGTTCTGGATTTGTTTGGTGTGGTTGTTCTGGTTCAAGTAACATGACATGAGAGTTAAAAAAGAATTTTAGTTCTAGGTGAAATGAGCAGTTATTTCTCTGAGGGATATTAATTCTGTTAATAAGCTGTAGTGTTTCTGTCAGATTAATACAGCAGTGTTGTATAAACTTCACGCTTTTGTCGCTGGTTTCACGCTGTTGTCGTAATAACTGTTTAGGCGGCGCAGTTATGCTAACGTGTTTGAAATGACGTGTTCCAGCGGGACTGAAGAGGAAAATGGTTATGCTGAGCACTAAAAGCGGTTTGGTTTTCAGGTGGCGCCGGCCCTCTGTGTTTCCTCTGAAATCTTTCTCCGGCCACTTACCATGTCACTGTGATTTACAGGCACATTTCTCTCAAGAAGCAGATCTTTACCAGCGATGTGGAGAGCTTTGAATTTAAGCAATCTATTAAAATTCATGGCGTGCCGCGGAAGGCTGAGTTCTCCCGGCACCAATTTGCATGTCTTCATAAAAATAAACAGTAAGAGTTAAATTGCCTCTAAGATGAATGATGAGTACCAGCCGAATTCTGCTC
>JAZGTK010003821.1:0-26200 GCA_036877625.1 Ambastaia sidthimunki
ATATCCTGGGAGAACTATCACAGCTATAGGGAAAAGTTTATTTATATGATGGCGAAATGCTTTTTGCTATCCTAGCGTGTAAATATTGTGGCCCAGGTGTGCTTCATAATATTTCTTTCTTTGTTCGAGCAGCCCAGCATAACCAGTGGCACAAACTGAACTGGTAAGTGGGACTGGTAAGTTTTGCTAAGACAAACATCACTATTACTTTTGCTCTAACTTTTTTATATACAAAAATGAATTCAAACACCAAACTTTAAACATTAAACATGATGAGTAAATGTTAATTTATACTATGGACAGAAATGCTACATCAAACTTTGAAAAAGTGTGGCTTTCAAAGTATTTTGATCACTTTTGCATGACAGACAACAAAACAGGTAAAGAATTTCACAGTTACAATTAAAGACCAGGGTCAAAGTATTTAGGGACCAGAATATCACTAAGACCTGATGGTGGACTTTTCTGACTTGTGACCACCCCTAGCAACACCCTAGCAACATGTTAAAAACTCAGAACACTCTAGCATCCAACTAATAATTACCCACAACACCCTAACACTGTGGAAGGCAATTTTGTCCCTTTAGTAGGACAAAAATAACATGCTTCACCTTTAAAAATGTGTATTGGTGTGCAAGTGTGTTTGTTAGCACCAGTCTGATGCTGTATTGTGACATCACTCCCTTCATTTAGAGGGCTTTGTTGGGGCAAGGGAGAGCCCGTCTTAAGAGTCCAGAGAAAAAAGCAGCTTTTATGTTCTGTGTATTGTTTCCTGGCCAAAGCGTGGGGCTGCAGTATAAAGAGCCTACTGATAGGCCGAACCGATTACCCACACAAACAAACAGCCGTCGGATGGGGCAAACACACGCTTATATTTGTGACACGGCCACAAATAAACTCTCTTGCATTCTGGTGACCCGTGCTCGCCCCATATCCACACCCTAACCGTGAAGGTATTCTAGGGCAAATGGGTTTGGCCAAGATGTACTGAACAGACCCCGAGGAGATTCCTCCAATCTACCCTCAACCAAACGATGCACTTTGTGACATGACATTGATAACTGCATAATAGATGATATAATGGAGCTCTTGTTCTCTCACACACACAGTTTTAAGACTGAGTGGCTTTTATTTTTAAAAACGTAATACTGGTTTCATCTCCATATTGTATTTAAACTGAAACGTGACACTATTTCATGGAAAAATCAATTTGTGGTAGGAGTGGATTACTAATGGTTTAGTAGTAGCCTATTTTATAGACGTAAAACCATCCTTGGAAATTTCTGTTGGTGGAAACACTCACTGGTCCAGATTCATGCTGGTAAGACTAGCTTAGACCAACATGAATTTCCTTGCTAGTACAGGCTGATTTATAAACGCTGGTCAACTGTATGTATTTGGTGGAAATGTTGTGTTTCATTCCTCCTTAGTCAGTTTTAAATTAGCAGCAAATTGAATATAGGTTTAAAATTACCACAACAAAAAGATCAATAAAAGCAAAGGAAAAGAGCCTTTGGTATGGTTTTATCATACAGGCAAAACACATCAGCCGAGCTCTGATTTGTGAACAGTGATAAACTCACAGGCACAACCGGTTAAAACACTGACCACTGATCCAAATAGCTAAATAGCAACACCCTGGCAACCACCCACAACACCCCAAAAAGCTTTTTGTGCTATTATCTGGTGTTTAAACTAGGGCTGCATAAACACAGACTAAAAGATACAATAAATTCCCTGTGAAAATACAACAGTGTCACAAGCAGTGAGTTTTCCCTTTCACAGTAAAATTCACCCTAGTTTAATACTAGGGGGCTTTTGTTTTTAAAAGACAACAGAGAATTGATATTTGCAGCCTTATAGAAAACACAGTCAACACAAAATCAACAACAGATATTAGCAATCAGACAGTAACTCTGCTGTCTTTATGTCTGTGTTGTATGAGAACAACAGTTAGATGATTTTAAACTCACACCAGATTCACTTTCAGATGGGGCTCTGAGAAGCTCTGTATAAAGTAAACACTAGCATTAATTTTGTTTAATTTGCCCCCTCCCACCCATACCCCATAATTTAATGTCTTTGCTACAAGGGTTGCTACAGTAAATGCTTTGATGCATATAGTGTGACAGAATGGCTGTAAGTATCATTTAGGCTTATGCATCACAAGAACCTTCCTTATGTAACTGGAGCAGCGCTGATGGGGGAGAATAGCAACAGAAAGAGGGGAATATGCGTGTCCTTAAATTGCATCCCATGCTTAACTGGTCTAACTACTACTGCTGCACAATGCTAAAGAAAATATATGCGATAACATATTGCAAGTAATGCAATATGCGATAACTTGCTAAATAATGCGATGTACTATATGCGACACAATAATGTTTTTGGTTTGTAAAATACATTGGAATTATATTAAATATTTTTTATTATCATACGTTTCGCATTCGTTTTTTGGAAAAGAAACTGATATTCCAAGTAACATTTGCATGCAAATTTTTCTACATCAACCTAAAACTTTGACAATATGCATAACTTTCTGAAGTTTTAAAATCACTCAGTTATTGCAAACCATTGTGATGTACATATAGCAATATTTCAATAATTCAATATATCCCGCAGACCCACCAGCCATGATGATTGATAGTGCATTAGTGGAAATAACTTTGAGACTGCATTTCTAATTTGCATGTATGTCACGGTTTTTACAACAACTCCTGGTAAATTACATAAAGTGGGAAAACGGTGTAATACTGCATTCCATCTAAGCACATGACTAAACGCCCACATTCAATATCCTGAGTGGGTTACGAAAATTAAAATCTCCCGCTTTTTGTGATCATCCATTTATAATCGCATTTGCATTCATAAATTCAGTTTTTCACACAGACCGTTACTTGAAATGATGCAACATGATAGGATCTGAACAAACTAGTGGTAAAAGATTTAATCTCTGCACTGAATTGGATTTGACATCATTTTGTGAAATGACTTCAGAAAAGTCTGCATTCAAACACCTGAATGGATCCAGTGGGTGTGTGAGAAATAGGACATCAGTTTGTAGTAATAATTCTTATTATTATTTTGAGGAATAATTTAAGGTTTAAATGCCTGTTGTATTTGATCCCTGGTGCACTGATTATGAGTATGTAGGGCACAATTTCAGCCACACTGCCCTATTGCCACCTATTCCTTATGACATGCCAACCACACTTTTGAGACAAGCACACTACACTTGTGCACTCAACTTTAAAGGCTCAGTAAAATGTGAGACTTGTTGAACTGTGATTCTCTCCTTCAAAACACTTTAACAGGTTGACAACTAAATCTATTCCCCAATGCTGCAATACCAGTAACTCAAGCACAAAATAACAAAATGTGGTAGTTGGGGGTTCACTAGGTTTTGCTAGTGTAAAAGATAGGTAATGATGACCAGTCTGTGCAAGTACAGTACAGTACAGTACAATCAAATATGACGCAGACTGCAAAACTGCAGTAGACATGCTGGTATTATTGCACGTCTTTATTTTCCCTGATACCAATAATATATAATACAAACCTAAAGATTTGTCAAAGATGACACATATGATACTGTTAAAGCGCTTTGGTGATGCAGTAAAGCTGCTGATGTTGGTCTGTGGATGTGATAGTGGAGGTGCGAGATAAACAAGCACCACTGCGGACCTGCATCAGATCATTCTGTCCAAAACTGACACCACAGAGCATCTCTGTTATACAAAGCCTCCATCATGACCTGATGCACACAACCATTATCTCCACGCAAGTGCACGATCGCACATTATTTACATCAAGCCCACGACTATAATGAAGTTCAATATTTGGTTACTTTTTTTAAACATCACTTTAATTTACCTTTGAAAAGAAGAAAACGGGGTTGTGAAATGACGGCGCGTCCTCCTCCTCCGCGAAAGCCAATCGGGACTCACGGCAAACTTTGCATGTGAATTCCTATCAAGGAATATTTCCGCTCGTCTTGTTTCGCGTCCAGTGTGGACGTGGTGTATATATAAAACCAGCGCGCGAGGCGTGAAGTTTTGTCTGTGCACGATCACACTGTGCATCACCTACAGGAGAACTGACAGCTGCTTCTGCCAATCACAGAGACTCTAGAACATGGCAACAATGCGCTGATTGGTCAGAGCGTAGAAAACAACCAATCGTATTTTGCGCTGTTGCCTACCTGCAACTCCAACTAGTTGAAATTTCTAACTTAACGGCATAAACGTTTTTATTTGATCAGTATCAGTCTTATGAGGTAAGTGTATTATGTATTATTTTATCTAATGCCGTAACAGAATGTCATTATTACTAAAAAAAAAACTTAACCTCATTATATCTGTTTGTTTTTAAGAAACTTACAAATGTAACTATGTACCGGTACATTGTTTAGTAAGTACAATGACAGAAACTTAACAGTAACAAAACCGACGAGTAGTTTAACGGATAGCTGTATAAAACTATAATAGCTATAACAATTTTATACATTACGTTCTGCATAGATAATGAAACGTTTTGTAACATTTTTGTCATAATCGTAGAGCGACCTCTTCTGGTCAAGATTATGTTGCTACACCTGTACAATAGGCTGTTTTTATGGGGGTATTTCATTGCTTTGAGAGCACATAAACACAAAATAATAACACAAAAAACAACAAAGAGTGAATTCAGTACAGTCATAAATTTAACGGAATTGTGGTGCTTCAGCTGTGCTCATTCAAAGGTAAAACCAAGTAACTTTTGTAACTTTTTACAATACAACACTTTTAGATCACACAGTACACTGGGTTCATACATAACCAATGGAGACGTTTTGGGGAAAAAATAAAGATGGTTACATAAAAATGATTGATACTGAAACATCACAGAACATAAAGGCCAATGAGCTATTAGATGTGTCCCTTTGAGTTTCACAAACTAGAAAAAATCCACAAACATTTTGTAATTCCACTAATGAGCGTTTTCCTTTCATATAAATTTTAAATCTATCTAGCTTTCTACAGTGATCCTGTTTTCATGTATTAAATTGTAAATTCACCAACATTTCAAACAATCACATGGCCTCCAAACACAAGGACATCCAAGCACTTCTGTCCTCATTCAGTGTTGAACTCATCTCTGTTTGTGACCCGGTTATACTCCATCACACCTTTTTCACCACAAAAGGTGTAAAATATTTTAAAACATGAACTACCAGTAACACATTTTGACACACACAACTAAATATATATTTCTCGGGGTCTTGAACACATCTATGCATATTTTTTGTAGACATAAATTGTGCTTACATTAATTTTATTGATGTTTTAATATAGTGGACCTGGCTGCTTTTCAGGCACTCAGTGGAGAGAATGGAAACTTCTTTCATACAGTTTAAACATGAAGATGGTTGAGAGAAAGGGTACAGATCTACGTGGTTATTTTAAAGAAGCTAAAATAAAAGTCATTTTAACTTTAGATGACGTCTATTATTCTGACATCTATCTTAGTGGTAAGAAATGAGTAGGGGTGTCTAATTGGCAGTGTATTAAAATGACAAGCTTAAAAACCTCACACATCTCTGAAATGTTAAACCATACTTAACATACATATTTTGATAATAAGACATTTTGTTAATTTCCAAAACAAGGAAAAATAGGTGTCTGATAAAGCGAAAGTATTACAATAAACATAAAACACTGTTCTGATGCTTTCTGAGTATTGGTCTCTCAATGATCCCATAGTATCCCCCATTGTTTAGTGTCTTAAGTAAACTTCAGTAGCTTCAGCCTCGTCATTTGGGCAATTAAGTCATTTAGACAGTCCAGACAATCATTCACTTTACATCATAAACTTCACAGAAATGTCATGCCAATCGTAACATCCATAAGATGTATAATTCATTATAACAACAATCAATTATTAAGCTTTCTTTAAAGAATTTGAATTGTCAAATTAAAAAAAGTTAAAGCTACAGACAGTTTTCATTATGTGCTTTAAAGGAATTTAAAAAAAAGAAACTGATGTTATTATTTACTCAAGTGACTTTTGTTGTGCAATGCAAAAGAAGAAATGTAAAAAAAATTATGTTGTTTTTCTTTGTAATTACACTGAATGGGGATTTGTGGTTTTAAGATTAAAAAAGGATTCAAAAATACCATAAAGTATCATAATTATTCTAAAGTGCTTTTTTGTGCTCTACAGAAGGAAGGTGATCATAAGTTTGAAACAGCACATGGGTGAGTAAATAATGACTGATAAACTGATAGCTGCCACTACTTCTACACCTGTTGACATAAACATTAAAGAACGTTGGGCCCTTTAACATTAAAGAATGAAGAGGCCCTTTCAGAACCAATAAGGCCAAAGATCAGTGAAAAAACATATAGATTATGTACTTCAGCTGACAAATCTTATTTAAGGGTGGCAGTGTAGTTGTTTTTCTCCATGAACTCCTTCAACTTGGTGGGGTAGTCTGTCATAACCCCAGTAGCCCCAAGGTCAAAGGCACGTTTAAAGTCCTCCTCATCGTTCAACACCCAAACATACACCTGCGGTTTGAAAAGGAAAAAACAACACAAGATCAATGTCACATGACGTTCCGGTCAAGAGCGAAATTCCATTTAAAGCTCCTGCCATCTGCTCATGCACATCACAGACTCTGAAGCTATGGTTACCCATAAAGTGCATGTTGTGGTTGACCCATATCTTGTTTGGAGATTAGTACCTGTATTCCTCTGCCTGTCAGATGATCGAATAAAGCTTTTCTCATGAGGAGCCTGAAAATACATCCACATTTCATTTCACATTATTGTTCCTTTGCATTAGTCATGTTTACTTTCTTTAAAATATGTCACTACATTTTGATGAGATGGGTGGATTTTAATCATTTACACTGATGTAATCATTATTATGCGATTAAGGATAAGGGCATGATTAGACCAAGCAGGTAACATTTCCTACTTTCTTATAGGAAACACAGAAGCTTTTAAGTGAATATTTGGGTGAAAGGTGTGTACACAAACTCACGTGTCTGCTAGCCATGTTATGAAACGTTGACTCCTGGTTTGACGTTTAGGGTCTCTGAGTCTACAACAGACACAAAATCATTATCACTTTATAGATTTCTAACTAAATCTTTATAGCAAGCATCAGGCAAAATCACTACATTGGAACTGCTGATATCAGTGATAAACTCAAGGTCTGAGAGCATCCAGTTAAATATTGTAAGTAGGGAAGGCAATCGTAAGGAATTTAAAGATTCTGGTTCTGATTGCAGTTCCACTTAACAAGTACCAGAACTTAAAGAACTGGTTCATGAGTCATTCATTCACCACCGAAACTACCTTGATTATGTGCAACCAGCGTAGACAATTTCATTACTTCACTGTGCTATGTTGTGGCACCTGGTCACATTCAGACAGCAAGCGCTCAACTCAGATAAAACAAATACATTTTATGTACTAAATCAAACTAAATACACTAAATGCCTGAATGTAAGAAGGCCAAATGCAGAATATTATGCAATCTGAAAGTTTTACTCCTCACTTGGAAATGATGGAGGGCATGGGGATCTCCAGGAACTGCTCTTTGAGAGGGACGAAGGGCAGAAGGCCTGTGTAGAAAAGACCCAATAACAGCAGCACTCTTGACAAGCTAAACAAAACTGGGATTCGTGGATTCTACAACAGAAATAAAAAAAACATCAGTCATGGAAATTTCGCTTCAAACTTATTTTCTAAAAATAAAACCACAGTTTTTTTACAATAATGCATCAGCGCGTTTACTGACGTTACCTCTTTGTAACATTTCTTAACAATTGCATTGCTGGAGTTTCCCCAAACTGTCAGATGTTCCCTGTCATACTGGACGACCAGCTCAGACACCTGACGGAGGAGGTAAAACTCTATCAGCAAAACAACCTGCTTCTAACAAACTCATCCTGTTGACTGTGATTAATTTTAGCAGTGACAAACAGCTGCACAGACAGGAATCAAGAGTGAAACTAGAGTGGGGCAGCAGACCCACGTCACGAACCTTCTTGATGATGGTGTCATTGTTGACCTTAATGTCAATGTTTACAGGAGTGTTTGGGAAAGCTTCAAACACCTCCTTCAGCAAAGGGATGCGTTTGTCATCTCCCCCTTCGCAGAAGCACTCTAAAATGCATGAGGAATATAATATAATATAATGCATTTGGACTCCATTTTTGTGGACTCACATTTAAATGCATGCAATACATATTTGTATGTAAACAGCAGGGTTTAAAAGTCTGAGATTGCTTGTGAAAATGCTTCTATTTTGACTCCTTCTGAACTACACATTGGTACTCACCTCGTTTGAAAGACACCCCAAGCTTACAAAGGTAAGGTGGAAGATCCTACAAATACAAACACATATTCCCAACACGGATTAGTTTTATGGAAGACTGTATTTGCACACCTGCATAGTTTTATGCCAATCTGAAAGTGTTTAAAAATGTTTGAGTCCACTTACTGCATAAGCCACATCAGAGATGTACACGTTAATGCCGGTCAACCTCTTCAGGTTGGAATCATGCAAAACAACCACCTGCTCGTCCTTGGTCAAATGACAGTCCAATTCCAGCATGTCCGTACCGACATTCACAGCACTGAGAGGGATGTAGGGAAAAAGAAAGTAGGAAACAGACATGAGCATAACATAATTTGTTCTATTTAGTCATCAACATGTTATGTCACTGTTCAGCATGCAGGTGAGAAACCATGTCCTATGTGAATTATCTTTAAACTAGAACCAGTACATATACATGTACATAAAGGAACTATATGGAAAATGGCCAGAAATTGTTTAATGTAAATATCACTACATATATTCAAGCCTTAACTTGAATGAATTGTAAAACATGATTAATAATGGGAAAAAATTCACCTTATAGTCATCAGTTAGTTGATCAAGCACTTAAGGTTAAATACATTTACATTTGTTCATTTGGCTGACGCTTTGAACTTACAGTGAATTCAAGGTTATCAGTACGTGTGTTGCCTGGGATCGAACCCACAATGTTTGCGCTGCTAACGCAATGCTCTACCAGCTGAAATACAGTGACACTAATCAATGCAAGTGTAACCAATAAACAGAAGCCTGTTGAAAAACTCACTGCCTGAAGGCTGCCATAGTGTTCTCTAAGTTTTCACCAGCACCTGGAGATAAAGAGAAACAATGCATTAGGACAAGAAAGTGTATTAGAACAAAGAAATCTGTTGCAGCAAAGTTTCTCAGGGTTCACAGTTAATACTGTACATTAGTGTCCAGATAATATAGACCAGCATCTAGTCAATAAGGGACTGTTTTGAAACTGCAAACTATAATCAGAACTGCTTAAGTAAGCAAGAGATACGAGATATTGATAAACATGCATGGCCTGTATTTTTAAGACAAAATTTCTAGTATAAGCACGATTTGGCAAAATACGCAGTCAAAACCTTGCATGTAACCCCATTAAGGTTTATTTAGTGCAATTTTGGCTGTGTCCAAAAACCTAGTAAGCTCCCTACATAGTTATTATTGTTGACATCATAGCTCGTATGAGACACAATCATTAATTTGACTTTTATAGGCAAAAAGAAAGAATGGCTGGTCAAACCATCAGTTCCTTACAAAAGTCATATGCAACAACAGTAAAATTGATGCATGTGAGAGAAGCAGCTGCTCTCCACTCACCGCCGCGGTGTGAGATGTGTCTGCTGCGGAAAGCCTCTCTCTTTCTCCGGTGAAGCAGAGACGGGCACTTCAACAGTAACGCGGAGGTAAGCACATATCCGGTAACAGTAGATAAAACATACACCGCGGCGCTCATTTTCACTCTATGTGTTGGACAAATCCAGATAAATGAATCCTGTAAAATGACTATATGATTACAAATTCATTGACAACCAGCATCAAATGCGACAGTCTGTGTGTTGGAGTCAACACATCGGCCGGTTTCATGTAGAACCGCTGGCCAGGCACCGCACTTGATCGGCTATCAGAAGAAAACCAGGAGAAGCTTGTAAGACAGTAAAAAGGCAAAATCCGTGAGATTTAAATCCTGCTGTTGTTGCACCGTCATGCATTTCACTGTCAACCCACCCATGGGCTTACAGTCCAATGTTTCTTGACAGGCCATCCCCTTGCGGACGCAGTTTAGTTATTGCTGGAGTTAATATTATTTCCCCCGTCGCAGAAACGCGCAGGCGCAGTAAAGGTATCTAATCACGCGAATAAACACAAGGGGATGCTCATGGACAACTTTTTCGGGGTTGTTTGGTTGTTTAGAAAATACATTATGCATAAGCAACTGAATATTCGAAATGTTCTCTACAATTTTATTATATTAACTATTAATTTTAAACTATGTTTTCATATCAAGAGTCCATTAACAACTTTCCATCACAGAAAAATTATGAAATGTCAAATATATTGTAAGATTACAAAATTTTAGTTGTTTATGTGCTTATATGTATTCTCCTGTCATAACATCCGTTTTAAAAGTTGTTATCTCCAGTGTAAACTGGTGTAAAGCAATGTTTCATTTATTTTATCAGCTGTTCTATATGTCTGAAAGTGTTTTTATACATCATTGGAATTTTTGAAGGATTATTGGATTATGCAACTAGGGCATAAAAGAGACCTTAATTTCATACTTTTCAAACTTTTCATAATAAAAATGATTTTCACCTTAATTTATAAATCAGAATTCTCAGTGTGGCTTAATATGTGGCCCTTACTATGAAGTGTAGACAACCAAGTCTGTCACAGGTCAGCCAGGTTGGTCTGACAAATTCCTAAGAAGTAATAGAAACGTATAAACCATTGATAATTGCAAGGCTTCTAAAGTAAAAGTAAAGTAAAAGTAAAGCTACTTTAAAGTAAAGTAAAGCTCATTTTAAATAGACTGTATTATTGCGATGCTTATTTAGATATATTTTCAATGATAAAGATTTTTTACTGGTAAGAACTAAATGGTTTATGTGTTACAGTTTTGGCAGCTTTGGAATAGTCGATCCCTGTTCAGCGTGGCTCGGTGTAAAGAGTAGCAGATCATTGTTGTTTTATTATACCATTTCATTTCATTGCATAGTAATAGTAAATTGTTTATAATAATATATAGTAATTAATAAATAGTAATAAAGCATAATTTTATTGAGGCAACTGAATTTGAAATTTTGTGAAATAAAATAAAACAAAACAGTTAATTTATTACTGTTGTTGTTACTTATCGAATAATATGAATTATTTATATACCCACGTGGGGAGCATATGACCTGAAATGACCTCATTTTCCCAGCATTCCTATTATAACAATATGGCGGCGTCCTTCGAGATGCGCCCGTACATTTAGCTGGTTGTTTATACATATCACATCTTTAGATTAACTTGCTTGTTATAGATTTATATAAAGTGTGATAGACCACAGAAGATGTTGTTCTTGGTGATGTTATCGAGTTTGATGTATTCTGCAGTCGGTAGTGACGTCTCTGGTGAGTTTATTCTTACACGCGTGGTTGAAAACCAGCAGATACAAAAGAGAAGAGACTGGTCTAAAAAGTCCAAATTCAAAGTATTATATTATATTAAAAGTATTATATTGTATTAAAGTGTTATGCGTTGATAAGCATGTCCAGCCAATGTATAAAGTCGCACGTTTGCATAGCGCACTCAATGTCTTGCGTCACACGAGCCAGAGGGTGAGGTTTCGTTTTAAATCCTGGTTAGCGCCCTACCTAGGCTGCATTTTTGGCCATGGACGCGTTCCGAGTCTAATTATTTTTAATAGATGAATCTGAATCAACATATCTATAATACCCCAAATGGCCATGCTTCTTACCAGCTAATATTTCTTGTTATTTAGAAACAAACAATGCTGAAATATTGGCAAAATAATCATCCTTAGCAGGTTACGTGCTGTTTAGTTTGTTTAAAGTGTTTTGTTTACTTTTACAGGTGCTTTAAATGATGTTTGGATTTACACGCTGCTGGCTGTGTGGCAGAACAGGTTATATTTGTACACGGCTGCTGCTGTCCTCATAGGAGTCTGGTTTACTGCCAATGTCGCCTTAAGAAAGGTATGTTGTATTATAGGTTCTGTCTTTCACTGTATTTAAGACTGGCTTTGCTTTTGTCTTTTTAGTTGCTTAAAAAGTTTAATGGTTTGTCTGTCTTTTATAGAAAAATAAGATCAGTCCTGTGAAATCAGCCCCAGCACCTCATGGCTCTACCAAGAGCAAAGAATTGTCACCCGGAACAGAGAAGGCTGTTCATGTTGCTGGGGTCAGAATATTTTATGGGTCACAGACTGGAACTGCAAAGGTTTGTGTTTAGACTAACAGATATTGAGACTAAAATGTTATAGGAGTTTGGTCATTTTAGTGACTTCAGTTTTAATAAATGCTCCTTTTGGACTTTCTTAATCTGAAAGTAATCTCATTATATAATACGTAAAAAATACAGGCAAGTACGTGATGTGGATGTAAATGTAACATTGCTAATGTTGCACAGGGGTTTGCCAATGAGCTTGCTGAAGATGTCAGGGGTCAGGGGTTCGACTGTGAGGTCACAGACATGAAAGAATATGACCCGGATGACACACTAGCAGAGGAGGTGAGCACAGCATGTTTTGAGAAGATCATTTTAACAATCACCACATCAATATGATGCAAATGCCCCATTTCAGCACATTATATATAAAAACCCAAAAGCAAATTATTTCTTTGAGTTTCCTAAAATGACTTAAGTATTATTATATACTAGTAAATAACTATTCTGTCTGGAAAGTATTTTTATTAGTTTATAAATGGTGAAATTTGATGTTTCGTTGTACCTTTCACATGTTTAGTGCCTAGCTATAGAAATTAGTTTTTCAACTATCATACAGCTGTTTCCTTAAATAACCTCTTAAAATACTTTTACATACTCAAAATCTTCATGCTTTTATAGTGTTCAAGCAAGATGATCTGCGTGTTTCTGGTGGCCACGTACACTGATGGACAGCCCACTGAGAGCGCTGAGTGGTTCTGTAAATGGCTTGAGGAAGCATCCACTGATTTCCGATATGGCAAAACCTACCTGAAGGGATTAAAATACGCCGTCTTCGGTTTGGGCAACTCTGTCTACATTGGCCATTATAACACGGTTAGACACGCCTGCTTTTCCAAACTGTTTTTGATTGGCTGTTGATGTATAAATGTTACACTAACGTTTTATATGTTTTCAGGTAAGTAAGAACATAGATAAGTGGTTATGGATGCTGAGTGCTGCCCGCATCATGACCAGAGGGGAAGGCGATTGCAACGTGGTGAAAAGTCGGCACGGCAGTGTCCAGGCTGATTTCCAAGCCTGGAAAACTAAGTTCCTGAGCCGTCTACAGGCACTGGCTAAGGGTGAGAAGAAAGTGTGCTCAGGAAAATGCAAGAAGGAAAGCTGTAAAAATAAGAAGAAACATAAGGAGGAGGCAGAGGACAACCACTCGCTTGCCCAGAAGAACAACTCAGAGGCAAGCCGGTCCCTTTTTTCTGATGTCTTTGAACACGTGTAGTCATGGCAACTGTTCTCACTGCACTGCAAGAGAGCAGATTGTTCCTCTATAGCCTGTGGTTCACTCATGTAAATGGGATCTGAACAGCGGGGGCGACATTTCAGACACGAAATTTTGTTCTCGTAGATGTGTTGTCATAGCTGACCTCTTATATTGTCCCATGTATTGCCATATTTCCTTATAGGGGCCAATGTTCTCATGAAGTTATTCTTTAAAGGCAAAACCGACCTAGTTTTACCTACACAATAAGTCTAGAGAATAATTAGATGTTGTATAATCAATTTTAGGCCTTTTGTTAGGTTGTGTTTTCCACATGACTAAAAGCTCAGTTTATCTCTCAGGAGGAGCTGATGGAGTCCAGCAGTGATGCTGAATCCTCAGCTGAAGAAGACGTGTCTCACGGCTCTGTCATTGACATGGAGGACCTCGGGAATGTGATGAACAACATAAAGAAAGCCAAGGTAAAAGCTGGTCCATTTGAATGTCTACTGCCAGTTCATGCTTTATATGTTCAGAGGCCATTCTGTGGGGATTTAAAGGAACAGTGCACCCAAAATTGAAAGTTCTGTCAGTATTTACTCAACCTTATGTTGGATGTGTAGCTTTTTGTGCCATGAACCCATGACCCTGGGGTGCTAGCAACATGTTCTTCCACTTAGCTACATGAACATACAAAAAACTAGAAATATAGTGCTTGGTACAGACTGTTTTTATGTTTTTTTTGGGGGGATTTTTGGATCATGCAAAGATCACAAACTGTTGTTCATTGTTAACAAAACAGTGAACAACATTCAAATTTCAACCTTTCTGTTCCACAAATTAAATGATGGCATACCTGTCGGCAAGTGAGCTGTGCATCAACAGATCTCGGCCTCTGGTTCTTTCCCGACTCCTGTTTCCTATAACATTGTTCCTCATAACATAATGCTTTAGAAGAACCACTTTTGGCAGATGGTTCTATAAAGAACCTATCACATCTGTAGAACCTTTCTGTTTCACAAAAGCTTCTTTTTAGTTGAAAAGATTCTTTAGACTATTATAGGTAATAAAGAAATAGTTCTCTTATAAACCTTTGACTGAATTGTTCTCCATGGCATCTCTAGGAAGAACCTTTAAGAACCTTTATTTTTAAGAGGGAAAGCCAAAGAAATACTTGAACAACAGCACAATAAAAAGACAGCATACGGGTTTGGAATGACAGGAGGTTGTGTAAGTGATGACAGAATTCTCATTTTTGGTTGAGCTATTCCTTTTAAAGGCCAGAGTCCTGGATCGTCACAGGCAGTGGCTCCATTGAAGGAGACTGAGTGGCAGATGGTTTGGTACAGCAGCTCCAGCAGGCACTGGGAGGACTTACGTAACTGTGAACTGTGATCACTGACGCCCACTCTACAGGCCTGTGTGCTGCAGTGATTCATGAGACAAATCTCCCTATACACACACACACACACACATATTTTCTATCTCTCATCCTTATCAGAACAGTGAGGCTGCAAGCGCTAAAATCGAGAGTGCCAACCCTCTTTTATCCCTTTAGAAATGCTTTCAGGATCAGATGCATGTTTAAACAATCTGGAATGATGCGTTTGGAGTTCAAGTCATCGGTGGGTTGTGACGCTTTAAATATGCGGATCAAAGAGTATCCCATAAGCTTTGAATATGTGTAAGTCATCTGATGACAGCTCATAAACAAAAAGAGCAAACAGTAATGATGATATTATTTTACACTACAATTGTGTCACTTAGAAATGTCACCTAGCCTGTGTTATATTACCTAAGAATGCGAAGTACCCGTGGTAACAATTTCAATAACAGAATTGCAAAAATAACTTTTCAAACGTTTCTGAATACGCCCTCTACAATTGGTCAGACAACCAGATAGTCCCGCCTTTAGACAAATGCAGTGTTTTGATAGTGCCACACTGTTTATTCCTTTCATTTACAAGTGGCTTTCCTGGTTGCTTTTGCATTAAACATTAGATTATATTATGTTTTCCCTTTCTAGGAGGAAATCTTTAAACTAAGTTAAACTGTGATTTTAGTACTCTGATGACGTGATGCTTCATCAAAATCTTTCTTTCATTGTGTGTCTGGTTTATTTGAAACATTAAAGCAGTGAATCAGTTTTGAAACTGCTCTGAATACACTTTTTTTTTTACCTTAACTTTTAATTATTCAGTATTTTATGACTTGGCTGTTTAGATAATATGCAGGACAAAGTTAAATGCAGGCTTAATTCATTAATTTGCTTTTCAAAGTGGATCATAATTTATGAAACCTGGTAAATTAAAGACTTAAATAATGAACATTCAGAGTGTCTATTTAGTGTCTATTTTGTGTGAATCTGGCTTTAACTTGTGTAGAATTACTCATTTTTGGCTCCAGGTGGCATCAGAGACAATGTATATTGGCTTTGCTTGTGCAGAAACCTAACCATGCATTATTTCATAATCTGTGCTAGTTTGCACTGCATACAGCTAGCTTTATGCTAAAACAAATATGTCTCTTATTTTTGTGATCTACATTAAGCAAATGTTGTGTAATCTTTTCTGCATTCTGTGTAACTTTTAGTTAAATGCTGTCTCCTATCCCAGTTTAACATGCAGAGAAAGACTCCGAATTTTAAAAAAGCACCTTTAAAGCGACTTTTCTCCAGGTTTTTCAACTGTTATGCAAATTCTACTCGTTTTGTGTTGAACTGTGTTGGTTTGATACTAGCTCTTCTAATTATGCCTCATAGAATTTTCATGAGCTTTATTATGTCATTGTTTTCATGCTCCGATATCTTCTGGCTTCCTCAGTCTTTGAACAGCTTTGATGTTAATAAGGTCTGAAGTGCCTAATCCACTGTTGACTGTTTTTCAATATGCAGTTTGGTAATAATCGCAGCATAGACCTGCACCCAAAAACATCAAAAGAAGAAAACACAAAAGAAGATATTTTGAGAAATGTCTTAGTTTTTTTTGTCAATACAATGAAAGTCAATGGGTGCCCGTTATTTTCTTTTGTGTGTCTCAGAAGATAAAGTCATATAGGTCTAGAATGACCTGACGATGATGAGGCTGAGTAAATGATGTAGGAAACCTATAAATCTGGTCTACAGATCTGAGCAGACATTTTATCCATTAAGGTTGTATAATAGTGTATATAAAATATAATTCCTGAAGAAGAACCCCTGAAAGACATCTGATAGGTGTGTATAGGTCATGACCTCAAATCTTCCAAATGATGTACTGTAGGGTTTCCTGGAGGCCCATTAGTCCTTCAGTCAACATATGTTTTGCACATACCTCATCATGAGAAGGCTGACTGCAGGTGTGGAGATAAAATGGAGATAACAGCATTGTCCCACAGCTGCACCGCAGCGCGTGGGACGGGTGGCAGCCGGAGCGGGTCTTGTCATTCTGGCTGGTTGTCAGTCTGAATGTGTCAGCTGCTCAGCCTGAACTCTTCAGGGCCACCGCCTGCATCAACGCTGTCACTCGCATGGGTGGTTTGTGGGAAATGGAGCGTCTCCAGCTGACGAGAGCTGCTCCGGTTCTGTCAGTCTGGTGGGGAGGGCGTGATAGAGGGTAGGTGGTACTTAGCTGCTTTAAGGAGCTTGGAGGATAAAAGCGAGGTGACTGCAAGATGAGTCCTGGGTGACAGATTGCAGCCTAACTGTATGTTGCACGTGGCAGTTTCACAGCATATAAAGGGCACAGCGTCCGCTTTGCAGTCTGACCCCACCCAACAGCTTCCACCCGCCATGTTTGTTGTTGGTTTCGCTTAAGGGATGCTGTGTACTCTGGAACAAAGTCACAAGCACTAAAACCGCTTGAGGAGAAACAAACTTGTTTAGCACCTGTCTCAACTTTGAGAAAAGGTTTAGATGCTGAGGGGCCAAAGGCAGGAATGCGTCATGTCCTGAAACTCGGATCAAAGGTTGAATGAAATTGCAGTATGTGTGATAATGGGGTGTCATCTGAGGAACTGTTTTAACTTCTACATCATCTGAGTGTCCATAACAGCTGGTTAATGCTGAATATTAACAGCTTGTTAATACCATATCCTACTACACCTTAAGAATTTGGTTTGTGACTTATTCTGACAAACTCATGCGATATTTTATTTTTTTTCCATATTTTTTTAAAAGCTTTGGGTTTTAGACACTGCACATTGCTTACAAATCCTTTAAATAAGTCGCAACATGCTGTCAGGCTCAGACCATCTACCGTGATCTGGGCAGTCCAGCCAGCCACTTGTACTGAGAGCCTGATTGTTCTCTCCAGCTGTTATATACAGCATCACACCTTCAGCTCACAGTGTCTCAATCTGAAAGCTAGACTGTCTCTGACCTTTAAGTGTGAGAAAAAAGGAAAATACTGCCATAATATATTTGTGGAAGGAAATATAGAATAGTTTAGGGACTGAAGCAGGAACTATAAGTCAGACTTGATTTAGCGTTGATTTCTTTAGTCAGGCTAGAATCGCAGTAAAGTTTAATGCAGTCTGTTCACATAACACCAGTTTGGTATGAAGGTCACTGATGGTAGTCCAAAACCTTCATCAGCTTGGTTCATTAAAGCCATATGGTCATAAGTGTCATTTCTATTTAAAGCCTCTCAATGGTGCCATAATTTTCAAAGCAACATCTGCATAGGCTTTGGCCATTTTAAGAAATCAATTGCAGTAAAAATGGAATTAACGTGTCAGCTCTTAAATTTATGGTCTGATATATGGCAAAGGAGAAATTTCCTCACTGCTTTTCTGATGTATAGGAACTCATATGTGTTTTTTAATAATGTTTTCCAGGTCTGCCTATGGAATTTTTCTGGCATTTATATTTTCTGTAATACCTGTTTTTTGTTTGTTTTTCAGACCAAAAGTGAATTGTTTTGGGGGGGTCTGGAGTATTTCAATTCAGTCTTGTTTAAGTGCATTTTCTTTGTGCAAATTCCACTCTTTAAAAAAACTGAGCACAAATTTAACAAGGGGACATTTTGTAGGTACACAACAAATATCATATCGCAATAATGATATGATAATCCAACAATAGGGGGCGCGAGCAGTAAAGTGTCTTCATTACTCTGCAATTGTTTAATTAAGAAAATGTTTGAAATTAAATACAGCTACTGTAGCAGTTGAGCAGTATATGAATAAGTGTTATTTGTTTTTTGTATGTGACTGGTTTTGTGCGTGCTGCAGAAGATGGAGGCAGATGAGGAGAACTCCCA
Organism: Ambastaia sidthimunki; assembly: GCA_036877625.1. Lineage (NCBI taxonomy): Eukaryota > Metazoa > Chordata > Actinopteri > Cypriniformes > Botiidae > Ambastaia > Ambastaia sidthimunki. Next base: position 18,769 of record JAZGTK010003821.1, read on the forward strand.
GAGGGTGAAGCTGTCAAAGCAGAATGGAGTGAGGGAGAGCGAGACAGAGGAAGAGAGGAGGGAGATGATCACTCCAGCCTTGAGAGATGCACTCACTAAACAAGGTACAGCACAGCATTAACCTCCCTGTGTTATTCATTCTCTCAAAGAATGACTTGTGTGACGGGAATGCAGGAGATATCTGTGCATAGACGCATACACACACACACACACACACACACAGTTTGTTTTCCTTTTAATGTGTGTTATTTTAACTACAGATTTTGAGCATGTTGTGAAAATGCGTCTTTGCATCTTGGACACAAAATGCATCTTGTTTCCCATGCAGAAGTTGTTGCCAAAACGCTAGTTTGCCGTGTCTTGCTTGCCTGGTTGGTACTGTGTGGGTGCGAAGGTGCTCTGAACATTTCTTTCTTTACTACCATGTGTTACCGTGTGGTTGCTAGGGTGATCTGGGTGGTATCTAGGGGGTTGCATACTACTGTTTAACTATGTCTCTATGTTCAGAACCGGGTATATTGTCCCCTTTTTCATCTGCTGAGTAAAAAATGAAGTCATATTGTTTAGAAAAAAGTACCTGCACAGCTGTCCTTAAAACGCTGCACAATTTAATCTTTGTTTAACACAAACAATGGGGGGCGAGTTACACACCGGAATTTAAAATGTAGATGTTTATTCCCTAGCCCATAACCCCAAGTATGAGCAGTAATAGTAATGTTGTTTGCCTAAGCAAGCAGCCGCTAATAAAAGCTGCCTGTCTTTATAATTAAAATTGTTTTTCAAGGTTTGACAGCTAGTTTGAAATAAGCTGCTTTTACAGTCGAAGCAATTTAGCTACACAAACACCTCACTGATTACTGTTATGTCCCACTTCCCTGATGATGGACAGTCATTTCCTGCTTTCCCAGCTAAGAATAATTGAATACGTCTGAGATATATATTTTCACCTCTCAAAAACCCGGATGCCCGGGTCTGGATGGTAATTAGGTCTTCAGTTCTGGCACAGTGTCATACATGTTACTGTAAGCCTAGTTTTCAATTATGATTATTTTTCATACTTTTGACAGTTTTCCCTCCTTGTAAGCATTTTTTCACCTGTTATTAATAAATCATCTGCCCAGCCGCAGCGTTTCTCTTATTGTGTGCTACAAATTTCACCCCCATTGGTTGGTGTCTGATGGAGCCTCTGATGGTGACTATGCAGCCTAATGATGTAGCAAAGCCCAATTATTCCTCTTCTACTGCCAGAGTTCCCTAGAGTTTCCAGCACCACACCTTTCATTAGCCAGCCTGCCTCCAGCTTCACACTCAAGCTCCTACAAACAGGAGGCTGACTGGCTCTCACACTTCCACCAAGGGCACAGTGTGTGCTACCAATCACAGTCCATAATGGGACATTGTGCTTACGGCTGTGTGCAACACCTTTGAGCTGTTGTTATTTTAACATGCTTGCTGTAGTAAACTCACACTCTGTAGGCCAAGAGATCTCCACAGGTTGAGGCACATGCACATCTTACTCTTGATTGGATGTCCTGTTGACCTGGAGTCACCTCTGTTGCAGTGCGTTAATTGGTGACGTTCATAAAACATCTCAAAAACGTTTTTTTTAGAACTGTTGTGGTTCTTTCCTATTTTAGGATTTTGCATCGTGACTTGGTTTTTGACAAATATATATTTTTAACAAATATATATTTTTTGACATATTCCTTCAGATTCTCATTTATTTAATTTATTTAATGCTAATAAGTCTCATTTTGACATTGTAATATGTTTATACATCATTGTAATGTGTGTTGTACTGAATTATTTATGTAGTGATAAAAAGGCACTGTAGACATATATAATTCAGTATGATTTTTATTCATGTATAACAATGACCTGTGTTGGACTTGGTAAGATTTTTGATAAGACTTTTATAAAAATGAATTTACAGTGAGCTGATTTTTCCATTTTTACCTGTGAATCTCACCTGCACAAACAAACTTGTGTAATTTATCAGTGGTAGCCAGCAGTCTAGAGAAGATTGTATAACACTCGCCTCAAAAGTCAGAAGACAAGAAGACAAATAGTGTTTGATTAGAATGATGGAAGCTGATGGAATCAGGAATGTTTTATGCCTCCATTTTCCTCTATATTAATCTCAAATCATAAATAAAAATAGAGTGAAGTCTAAACTGATCCCGGGTATGGCATTTGCTGTTGTTGTCATTTCCATACAGTTCTGTGATATAGAATAACTGAGGAAACATTGACTGTCCAGTGGCTGGCCAGCACTCTGTACGGTGACCTTGTTTGTGTCCTGTTAACCCTGATAAACCTTAATTTGAACAGACAGAGGCATTATCACAGGTATTCACATACTTGAATGTGATTAGTTTTTATAAATGCCTGCATGCACATACATCCTCAGCAGAAGCCCTGAGTATTGTGACCAAATATAATGTTCAAACAGCAGTGTGACCAGTGTTTTTGTTTTGAGAGCAAGAGCAAAGTGGATTTTCCATAAATATAGCACACAAGAAGTATAGGCAAACACATGATTTTCATTTTTGGGTGAACTATCCCTTTAAGGGACATAATGAAGTTATGTTTTGTCTAAAATTGAGTGTTTTTCTTTTAGACTTGGATGGTTATTTGTTCCCAAACAGGGAGTCTAATTGTTTAACTATGACATGAACCCTAACACCCCCCTCAAGCACAGAATGATGCCTTTATTCTGCACTGCTTTATTAAGACGGTTTGTGGAGTGATGGTTGCCCCAGTGATGGTTCGTGCATCTGGATTAAAGTCTAAATTGAGTCGGATTCCCTAGGGCACACAGCACAGTTGCGAAAGAATAGATCTGTGGACCTTAGAAATGGGCAGACTTGAGAGAAAATGCTTCCGTGCTTAAACTTAAGCACAGCAGTGTTACCGCCTGGCCTGGTAGATTTCTCCTGCTAGATGATAATGGTGTAGATTCTGAGTAGAATGTAATATGGAAAATAATGTTTCTGTGATAGTACGTTTCTGTATTTGTGCACTGTGCCTACAGAGTAGGTGCTTATGTAAAGGTTAGTGGTCCCATGCCTGTGTGTTTATGGTTGTGATGCTGAACAATGCTGAACTCTCTTTGTAGCTTGTTTTTTATGATTGGTTTGGGTGGACTGCCCAGAAAGCTTTGATACATCTAGAGTCTTTCTTTCAGAGAAGTAAACTTCTTTTCCGTAATCAGATTCCTTAATCATTTGACGTTCCATAATCATTTAATACACATTTTTTAGTTTTAAATAAATTATGGTGGTTCTGTTCTCTTTGTATAAAGTTTTTCTGAGGAAGTCCACTGGCTGATATCAAACTTAGGTTCTGAGACACCCTCTACAAAATTATGACTCATTTTTTTTGTCTGATGGGATATTTTTCATATCAATGTAACATGGTTTAATTACTTTTTTGAAAGTAGGCCAACCATATTAATGAAATTACCCACTTCTAAACCCCAAACATATTGCTGGCGAATCCCGTAGCAGCTGGTATTTATAATACAGACTAGCTAGCATTCAACAAGTGTGTCTTGGATTTGATTCTGGCTTGTCTCATGAGCCAAAGTTTAAAATTAATTTGTTCTTGAGTACAGAAGCCTAGAGTCAGGGTAAATTGCTGTTTGGTTGTTTTTGATGACAAGTTATACAGCTGAATCAGTGAAGTCTCTGAAAATTGCTTATTCCTGCATTACCCCTTTGTCTTAATCTTGTTTTGTTTCCTGTCTGTAGGGTATAAACTAATAGGCAGTCACTCAGGAGTGAAACTGTGTCGTTGGACAAAGGTATGTTCTTTCCTTCAGTTGAGTTTGTTCTCAAGGCTGTTGAGAACTTTTTCAAGAAGTGATAATTCCTTTTTCCAGACAGAAAACTTAGAGTAATACAAATCTTTCACTTCCTTTGTTAGTCAATGCTGAGAGGAAGAGGCGGCTGCTACAAACACACCTTCTATGGGATTGAATCACATCGGTGTATGGAGACCACACCAAGCCTGGCGTGTGCCAACAAGTGTGTTTTCTGCTGGAGGTGAGAGCAAATTTCTCGGTTATTAAAAGTGTTACGCTCCCAGTAAAACAAAAATCAACGCTCCACTTGTTATTGGATGTTCAAAGGCAAGAATTATTGTTTTCGCTCAGGGCATTTGAATAAATCCCTACACTAAATATTTAATTTAGCCGTGCAACCCACCCATATGTGCTACGTAAATGATACCACCTGATGGATGATGAAAATGATGGTTCTGATTTGCAACTGATGGTGTCACAACATTTTTATGTTCAAATCAATGTTCAGAAAGAGTTCAGAAAAAAGTTCAGGGGCCTGAAGTGTCTGTCCGAGCAAGAATCCTAGTTTATCTGTTTAGTAACAAAGACGATCTCGTTTAGAACACTGAACACTGAACTTATCAGATCTTAAGAAGTTAAGTTAAAACAGTAGGTTTCTGTAATACGGCCTCTGAGGATGGTGAAACTTGGTAGCGTTCAATGTTCCTTCTGCTGGCAGTGAGGTTTCTTGGGGGAAAAGGGATGTCACAGGCAGTCAGCGCAGCTATTCTAAAGAGTGGATCTGACATTATTTCTAGCATTGGTGACCCTAAGTTGCTTCATGGTTGTGTAGGGAGCTGCTCTTTCTGAGAGCCAGTGGGTGGCCGAGGTGGAGCTGACTAACAGCATCACCCTGTGTGTAACATTTCTCCATAAACAAACTGGGTTCTTGCTCATGCTCCATAGATCTGGTACAGGGCATGCTGGGACAGCCTCCGGTGCTCAAAAGCTTCCATGTCTGGGATTTGTGGTATTAACAGAGCAGACTGTGGAATTCTCAGAGAGACTTTCATGCTGAAAATCTTCCTTTGAGAATAGCTGTCATTTTCCAATCCAGTTTTCTCATTAAATTGGCCAATTTTTAGATATTATGGGACATTATGAAGAAAAATTGTTATCCTGGGACTGACAGAGTTTTATGCCATTGTGTAAGAGCGCCGTATTGGATCTAGTGGTTGGCATCTTGGGTGGAGTCGCGAATGGCTTCGCAATGGCTTCGCGTTGACTCTGAGCGTTGCGCTAATTGAGTTTTTTATTCGTTTCCTTGCCGCATGCTGTGCGTATCCTCAAATGCCTCATAGTATTTAATGACATAATGCAAATAAATGTGCTTAAGAAGTTGGAAAATGTGAAATTAGATTAGTTCTTTGCTTTGAGGGAATGTGAGAGAAATATTGAACTTCATATAACGGGACTAATTTGGTGAAAAGTGGCACTCGAATAAATGAGAGTGAAGAGGCTTCTCAAAGTGGAATGGGTGGATGTTTTAGGCTATGTTATCATTTTTCTGCCATTTTATCTGAAATGGAATACAAACATTAGAGAAGCTTTAAAACGGATCAAGTGATGTAGTATATGAGTGAAAAAGGGGCAAAATGTTCTGAGTGCAGATGCTTATGCCACAAAACTGAAGAGATTTTGTTGTCAGTTCTTACAAAAACATCATCAGTGTGTTTGTTAATTGTATAAATTATATTTCTAAAACGTACGATCAGTTAGTTGACCAATATACCAGCCTGGTCATTAACAGGCCAATATTTTGAGATTATTTTTTATCGTCTGAAACTGTAAATCACATCTACTAAATGCATAGATAATTTGTATTCGAAATCAGCTTTGGCCAGTGAAAAAAAAACATGTTCATTTACTCATAAAGCTCAGCAATATTTCTTTTATAGTATATCCTTATAATAGGATTTGGCTTTACGAGTTGTGTGGGGGGAAAAAAGAGATATGGTGACATATCCAGTGTGTATCATCATATCCTGCTGTTTACAGCAGAGGAACAGAAATAAAGCCACATTGTCTGACATTTCTGCTCTTTCATCTGATGTGAGAGCTGTTGAAAGGGTCACAGGATGCTAATTTGCTGAGCATTGTGGATGCAGGTGCTCCACAGTGTGTAATAGTGTGAATGTGTCAGGCTGACAGGAACTGTCCTCTTTCATTCTCTATACAGACACCACACCAACCCGGTGGGCACAGAGTGGCGCTGGAAAATGGACCCAGCTGAGAAGATCCTTCAGGAGGCCATGGAGAACCACAGGAACATGATTCGGCAGTTCAGAGGTACGTCCTGTCTGGAGCATTCAACACATTCAGCTGACTACCACTAAAACAAACAAGTGTGAAAGAAATGGGTTGTTCAAGGCTAGAAACTTTTGAGTGTAGTGTGCTTTCCATTGTGTCAAAACAGATCGTCTTAGGATTCAGCAAAAGCAGTGTGAATACATGTCAGAAACATTTTTAAAACATTGAAAAAACATTGTTTTACAGCAAGGAAGATGAATTTAAAAACAGGCAATTTTTTTGTCTTTTGCATAACATTTGTGTGTGTGTTAATAGATCTTCACACCACAGTTATACCATTTGTGTTTTGTCTGTCGGGGTAAATAAATATAGTAGAACATATTTCAATATTTTTTATTTCCTCAGAGTTAAGAATCCAGTTGGAACATTTTCAAAACATTGTGTGACAACACACAGCTGATGTCTGACGACTGCTGCTTTCAGACATTGTCCGACAGACACTGGGGTATATTTAGCTGTCACTACCGTTCGCAGAAGGCAGTAACAGGACAGACTCTAAGTGCAGTTCGACTGGCTCTAATTTATTCATTTGCACCCTGTCACTTTCTTTGCCGTCTGCTGCATCAGATTGCATTAGGGAGGCAAGTTTTGTGATCAGATCAGATTGACAGGCCGAGATCTTGATGTGACTTTATTTGCAGACTGAGAGAGACAGTTTAGAGTTGTAATTTACAGCGTTATGTGATTCTGTGACGTGACACTTATTGAACTGAACTAGTAGCAAGCATATACTGCAAGCTATTTTTTTGATTCCTTATTCCGGTTATTCCTTGTTGCTATATATTTTTCTTATTCGTTATTTATTTGTTGCAATAAATACCAGTTTGATTGTGAAAGAACTGCAGTCATATAAATTTTGCATAAAAGTTTCCTGAAAATTTTCTGACAGTTCACACAGAATTTTATGTAGAAATAAGTTAGCAAAAGATTGTTGATTTGCTAACTTGTTTAGCAGAGCCAGTGAGATTTTTGGTGTGGCCAGCATTGAAATTTCCAGGAACGGTATGCCAGCAGTAGTTTGTTTTTTCATATTCTGGGGGTCAAATAAAATTGATTATGACTTTAGCATTTAGTAAGTGTTTTTGTTTTTCTCAGGTACTCATTGTATCAACCTGTTATTGTAAACATAACTTTGTTTCCAGGCAGTGTAGTAAAACCTGGCCCTTGTAAGTTGTGTAAAGCTAGCCAATCAGATTGGAACTGGCAATTTCAGCCAGTTCTTGCCAGGTTAATGAGTAATAAGTATCAGAATGTCAGTGACTGGGATGTAGGTGGTCC
>JAZGTK010003822.1:0-10243 GCA_036877625.1 Ambastaia sidthimunki
CTGTAATATATAGTATTATTTATAATATTCTATTGAAATAATTGATTGTGAAAATCGTATTGTATTTGTTACAATGCCTTTATGCCTCCCTGAGCCTTCAGAAAATTCCTGTCCCTAACGCAGCTTGGCTCCTCTTGGTTTGGTCTCTGTTGTTTCCAAAGTGTCTTTCATACACACACAAACACACACTGGCTCCTCCGCAGCTGTTTTTGCATTCATTCAGCGATTTACCTTCATTCTGAATAGAAGCTCCATTTTCTTTTGGTCTCAGCTGTGTTATCAGATAGTGCCAGACAGCCATGAGAATTATCACTTTAATGCTGATTACTGTTCACTTCAGTCATGATATCATAATATCTGTATGCAAACGATTATGTGCTATGTTTCAATAACTGGGCCAAAAGTCACAAGCCTGTTTTGTCAAAAATTTCAATGTTCTTTAGAAAACCAAGACAGCAAATGAAAATAAAAAGGCTGTTTTATGCTTGAATGGCTGGGCTAATTTCCCTGTAGACTTGAGTAGCGAGAGACCCTGAGCAACGATCTTTGAATAGTTTTTCAATAGTTTTTTCAAACTCAGAAAGTTTTGTATAAAGCAACACAAAAGAAGGAGACCAATAGAATGAGCAACCACAGGAAATAGCTGTTTAACAAAACCTATTGGCACTTTTCTTTTCAGACAACCTTTTGCTCAAGAGTCTCTTTATTGTATTCTGCTATATTCAGGTGAACAGCGTTCCTAAACACACTTGCATTTTAAGTGGCACCCCACTATTCTGTGAAGTGTTTGCCTTATGAATTTATTAAAATACATCTGTCATTAATCACTCCTTGCCGGCTGGTATATGCTGGTAAGTCACCTGGATGAATGGAAGACAATCAACACAGCCTGGTTCTCGATCCAGCTGTAGCCAATAGTTTTTCTTCTCCAAACTGGCAACTCTAAACTGGCTTCGGACACAGTCTGACAGACACTCTGCTCGTCTCCTGGAAGCAGATATATTGTAATCCAGCCAAAAGCCCCACAGCCATTTCACTGTCACAGACACGTCATGTGGGCTGTCATGAGCTCTTATGTAAAACACAATGTGTTAGATGATGTTTCCAGACTAATTGACAACTGAATTCTGAGGGGTTTCTGTGGATCATTTGTTTAAGATGACACATCTATCTTTTGAAGCAGTGTACTTATATTTGAAGTCTTCAATTGTTTCTCTCAGACAGCAATGAGATTAGATAGGGAGCAAATGGAGACTTTTATCGGAAGAACAGCAATCCCACACGTGTCGCTTCAAGTGTTCCTGTTACAAAAGAGATCTTGACATAAACTGGAATGTTTCTGAACTTTTTCCATAATCTATGGAACCATGTGTGTTTTCATAAACTAATGGAAAGTATCTGGACTTGCTATCCATAAGTATTTTATAGCTCTGTTTTTTAATGTATGTAACAGATCTTCCAATGTTGTTTTAAAGGAAACTGAGACAATTGAAACGGAAATAAACACAAAGAAACTCACTGCCATTTTCTTGAGGGTGTTGAGGGTAATTGGCTAATTTTTATTTTTAAATGGAATATCCTTTTAACAACAATAGCCATTTAGCTCTTTATGCTAACGGACACAAAATTACATGTGTTTTTTGTGAAAACATACAATAAATTCATAGAACATTTTCTACAGGAAGACATATAATAGCTGACACTCGTGACTCATACCAGAGTTTATACACAATCCTTCCACGAGTGATTCGCATCCAAGAGCATCTGTTTGTCTCAAACAATGAGGATTGATTGACAGTGAACACACACAGCTGTTCTTCTGGCAGAACTCCACCTTGGAGAGTGTTGATAGACCTTCCATGCATTGATTGATTGAAGCAGAAGCAGATGAGAAGACGGGGGAGTTAGGTGGAGAAAGTTATCTCGCCTCATTTTCCTCCTCGCATCTGACAGCGTCAAACGCAGAGGGTGGTTCTGTGGAAACGCGCCGGTTCAAAGCTTAAAGTCATCAATCTCTCCTCACTTTGAATGATGAGGTACAGCAGGTGCTTCTCGTACGTAGCTTCCATCCTCACGCTGGATGCACGACTGAGAGTTGTTAGTCAGCAGTTGTTTTGTAATGCGTAGACGGTGGGAAATTCTTCCCTTTTATCTCAGGTCAGAGTGGGGCGACGGATATGTGTGTTTTGCTCGTTCTGGTTTTGTTTTTATGAGGTGTTTAATCCTTTAAGTGTTTTTATAGGGTGTGCAATCCCTTGCGTCAAGACGTCTGGAATCGCACATGTTCTCCAGTTTTCAGTGTTACGCTCTATCTATCCAAGAAAATGGCAGAAGAGCAGCATTAACGTTGCTTTTGAACAGCTGCTGTGTGACCTATAAAGATTTCAGATGTTGAATCGGATACTGCAGGGCTGCGGTTTCTCTTCTTGGCATCGACTTAAATGTCCTCACCGTACGAAACCAAGGCAAAAATTATGTGAAATGGCTCATAAATATGTTATTAAATGGAAATAATCAGCAATTAGTCACACCGGTGTCTGTCATATTTTGGCCTCAGTGCACCGCTGTTGGAATTTACCCAGTGTCTGTTCAATGATCTAAGCAGAGCTCAGCTGGGCCGACGAGATGTTTTTATGAACGCATCGTTTCCAGACAGTAAAAGTCAACAGTTCAGTGGTTAATGGAAGGAATCGTTTGGGCATAGACAGTCAGCATTTCCCTACTTCCTGTGATTTATGAGCGAGGGGGGAACCAGAGCTTCTCCTAAAGAACACACACGGGTGCTGAAAGCACAACTAGATGGGCTGGCCCTCACTCAACCTGCTCCATTGCGGTAGAAGGTGGGGGCCGTGAAGGGCAGGCTGCCCGGCGTCTGAGTTTGTTCACCGTCTTACTTCTCCAGCGCATGGCTGTGACAGATTTGTGAGTCTTACTAAAATCATTTATCTGAGTTGTTCCCCAGAAGAGCAGTGAAGGAGAAATAGTGCTAAAGTGGATGAGTTACAAAACTGCTAAGTGTTTTAAAAGTGGACCAATTTCTCACAGGCTGAACCTGAGCCCATCATTGACTTAATTGTGCTGTCAATAGCTATTTTCGATTTAATTTACTGTTTAAATACAGAATGCGTCGCCATAACTCACCTTACCCTTTATTTTCAAAGGTCTTGTCGTAAATAAGCAATGATAGCTGTTTTAGAATCCCACCAGTCTTAGCCGCGCCCCCTTTTCGAAACTCCGCCCTCATAAAACATGCATTTGAGGCAGTAGCATGTCAGGTCAATGTCACACTTAAGAATCAATGACTAAACCCAAACAGTGAACTTGGCTTTACACTAAACTTGTTTAGGTAGATGATGTTAGTTGCCAAAAGCATCAGTTGAAAAAAATAGCATTCTTCACACAACTTCCTGTTTCCCATATATGGAGTTCACAGTAAAACACAGAATGATTGACAGGAACAATGAATCAGTATGTGGTTTGCAAAGTCTTGGGCTGCTACAGAGATTTCAGGTGACCTATTTTAGTGATAACTGAAATAATACTGTAGAAACTATTTCTGTGGGCCGTTCCATTAAAAAGTGCAGCACTTTTAAAAACAGAATAAACAACTGTTACCTACTTATCAACATAAGTAGTTACATAAAATACATACATTTCAATAAATATGAAAAGGACAACATATTTCAAATAAATCTGAATGTGTGATAAACCACAGTATCTGTTATCGCTGTGGTATTTCTGAACAAAAAAAACCTTTCTGTGTTTCTCTACCTCATATTGCTTATTTGTTTAATAATGTGTGGCCCTTAGTTTAGCCCTGTTTGTCCAGTACCTGGTGTTCTGCCATTGTGTACTGTTCTATCATATTAGTGTTGCCATGTGTCCTCTGAGAGTATATGGTCACTGAGTGTTCCTTTCTTCTCAGCAGCTGAATTAATGTTGTAAAGATTTAATTAAAGGCTGCTTTTTTATTGTTTTGAATACAAATGACGGAAATGGCATTGGTTTATGAAGAACATTTGTCCTGTCTTCACTTGACGTAAAAGACACAAGAGATCACAGTGAGGCAGGTGCAGCCGTCTGCCTGGGCACACGTCGATCACTGAAGGCGAAAGGTCGAAGGTCATTTGAAGGTACGAGATCCGTTTCACAGATATCTAAAAGCTATTTCACACTTCAACAGACAGATTGTCAGAACAGGTTGTGCAGGACTTTGTAGGACATGGGTGAAGGAAGTATATGAGCAAACATGGAAAGCAACTTAAAAATAATTTGTGGTACAATTAACATGTGCAATGAACAAAAATTCAATGATAATATTGTGAGTTGTAACACGATGGCCAGAATTGTCAGTTTGCATGTGTAGAAAAAAATCTGTGTAGATGGAGAACAAGCATTCTGTGTAAACAGCCTTCAGCTTTTTGGAACAACAGATTTGCTGTAGACTGTGGGCTAGTTAAAAGCTTATGGTCAAATATATGGCTATAAAACAAACAATATATGGACTTATAAGGTTTATAATGTCTGTTAAAAAGTATTTTATCTGCTGTGTATTTGAACTGCCTTCATTTTACGTGGTAAATTGAAATTTCTGATTTATTGCTATTTATTTGCTTTATCAGCGTATTGTGTACTTCATTTTATGAACATGTATAATAATAATGTTTAAAGACATATTAGCATTTTTCATTATGAAAGTTTTTGGAAAGTTTTGGTTTTTGGTGTGTAAGAAAATGTATGTTTAGGATCTAAATAATTAGGAGAAAAATGAAGTGGGACAAAATGTTCTGGCCAGTTGAAGATAACAGCCCTCTTCAGGGAATTTTGAAACTGTCACAATATTCTCTCCATTTATATGCTTGTGTTGTCCGTCTTTAAATTTTCAATTCATGTCTAATCCTATGAATTTTTAATGCACGTGGATTTTGCTGCTTTTGGTGTCAATCCTTCCAGTAATTGATAAAGAAAACGCTGTTAAGTAATAGCTACAAATTCAACTGTAATATCAGTTGTGTCAGGGCATCAGCTAGCTATCAGTTAGACTGCAAATAGGCTCCTATGTTTTGGCTGAAAAAGCATGGTGCTAGCAACATCAAGGGCATAGGTTTGAATTCCAGTGAACACTGCACTGGCGTTTTAGGTAACAGTCTCTGACAAGAAAGTAAATTAATATGTCTGACCCACTATGACGCTAAATACATCCGTTTAAACGTAGATGCACTTAAAAAATTGTACAAAATGTATTAGTGATATTAAAAATGGTCAGTTATTTCTCTAAACTCATCTAAGGCATTACATATTGTTAACCCACAAACAACAGGCTATGAATCACTGTTCATTGTAAGCGACCAATGACTTCCTTTACTCCACTGGTCTTTTGTCACTGTGAGTTATTTGTGGTGACTGGCACTCTCATGGGGCCTGCAGCCTCCAATTTAGGGCTGGCTGGACAGCTTTTGTGAAGTTGTTCTCCACACCTCTGTTCTGTACTTATATTATATTGGCTGCTGTTTTTTAGAATATGAGACCACATAAATCTTTGGAAGCTTTAGAAAGGCAGGTCTGATCACTCCAGCATGTTTTCTTACCTAGAATGTGTGGAAGGACATGTATATAGACTATATACACTCTGACACATGGAACATCAAACAGTTTTCTGTGATGGGCTGATAAGGGAATACCTCACTCAGCATTCTAGATGAATAGATGAGAAGCGGGAAAGCCCCTCCATGGGATGCAACGTCAATAGATAGAAAAGCAGATTTCTGAAATCCTGCCAGTGTTTATAAATGGCAGGACTGAGGGAAAACACAGAGGTGCCAATGATGACCCTTCATGAACATGAACTCAGAACCAGATCAGTGGAGACAGGCTTTCCACCATCAAAGAAGTCCCAAGGTGCCAACTACAAGAAACCCTCAGGCAACGAGGCACATAAGATGCAGGCGTGCAGAAAATCTCTGAGTGTGCGTATACAAACATCTTTGTTGAATCTGGGCCAAAAAGAGCCTTTTACAGCACCGGCCATCTTGGTAAAACCCCTAGGCAGCTATTTTCCAGTCATAAACTATAGCTGAAATCACATAAAAATATGACAAAATGATGTCATAAAACTGTCAGAAGGACATGATCCTCCATAAACTCATCTTCAGACAATAGACACCCTATATTCCCTCTAAATCACCTCACGATCACAAATTTCCTCTCTTAAAGGCAGAGAAACATTTTTTGTAACGCTGGTTTAAGGTCTCTTCAAACCCTGATAACAATCGCTAAGTGGTCTAAATACATTTATATCAATATATATCTTCTGTGGATCATAAATTGTTGTTGACAGATCGTCTGCTTGTTTGTTAATGTATGTGGTTGTGTATTGTAGGAGACGTGCCTTTGAAGAGTTCTCTGAGGGGAGGGTGAGATCTTATGTTTTCGAAGCTAGCCTGCTATATTGCCAACCTTTCTTTAATAATCATACCCCAAGCATCATTTCAAATCCTGTCCCAATAGTGACTTTGTCATACGATTTCTAATCATATTTTCGACGTCTGACTTATGCACCCTGTAGATCATTTTCTTTGTTGGAGAGAGCGACACTGATGTCATAGGTCACACACTTTCTCATTTCTCATCTTTTATGAGCGTACATTCCTATTGTAGTCCTAGCCTCTGAACTCTATACGAGGGTAACCAGGTCATCACAAAGTGATTTTTTATGCTTCCAAAACGCGTTCAAGCCGATCGTTAAATTCTTTCAATTTGGCATGCCAAGTTTTAAACCAATGTCGGAATGATGAATACCAGGTGCTTTTTATGACTGCCTAAGGTGTCCGCAATTTTGTTTACATAATATTTATATTTGTATGAAATGTGAAGCAGACACAGCACTTGGATCATAACATATAATTTTGCATTCATTAAACAATTTTTTGCAATTATGAAAGAGCTCTGGCATAATTATGTCAATTGAATATTGTTGTACAATTATTATGTATAATCAAAACTGAGTTTCTCAGGCAATTATGAATTATGACTCACTTTGATATCCAACATCAATAATGTTTTATGCTTGGGTTTATAGTACACAAAGAAAAGTTGATTTTTTTATGTATTACGCCTTCCATTAAGTGAACAGTTCTGTTTATTTCTTTGTTTTGTTTGATTTTATACACCACATATTGCTGTGGAGACATGATGTTTGTTTAAAACTGTTATAAACAACTTTCTTTCTCTTTTGTTTTGTTTTTCGTACTACACAAACTGTGTGAAAGGCAGCGTGTTACAGAAACAGTACAGTAAGGCATTTTTAAATGCCGGCAATTTACAAACATTAGCTGCTGGCGTCATCACAAGAGCCGGCCAGTTCATAAAACTTCTGTAAACTGCTGTCGTTTTTTAATAAAGCATGAGTAAATCATCTCCAGTTCGACTGCCAATGCACCCGTCCACCAGCGTTCAATGAAAAAGAGGACACGGTTTCTTTTGAGATATAAAGGGACACCATTTATTCCTTTCATCTAGGCAACAATAACATCAGAGAATTTCAAGTGTATCTAAATATTTCAAGGTGAACAGACTCGCAGTAAAACTGAAATGCTTTGTATTGTTTTAATTAACAGCAAGTGTGACAAGGACGCGGATAGTTCTGGAAAAAGTGAGATATGAAGTGAGAAGCAGATTGACAAAAACAGAAACAAGCTTCACCTGAGTGTCTTAGTGACTCTTTTACCTCAATGGAAATGACTCACCACCTGCGAATAAACACTTCTTCAGATTTCCTTCAGAGTGCTCTTCATTAGCCAAAAATTAGACTGAATTAATTGAGATACATTTCCCGTCCGGCTCCCAAGTGTCTGGTGCTCTCCAGGTCTTTCATTCTGTTTGACGCTGTGATGACTGGTGCTGGATATTGAAATGTTGTGACAGTGTTCCAGAATCTGTATAATAATTGCTCATTTCATACAGCTCACTGGTGACACTGATGCGTGTGTTTCTATATTTACCGTGTTTGGCTGAATGGAAAGGGAAGAAAATCTGGTTTGCTCTTATCTCAGAGCAGATCTGCAGATGTACTTTGATGTTGGAAGTGACTTGTGTCTATTTTGGTCAGCGTTTGCTTTCATACATCTGACATGGTTGATTGACTCAGTTTTTACTGTAATCTAAAAACCTGTGCACAGATTGGAGGCTGAATTGAGGCAGAAATGGAAAGCTAATAAATGGGTCTTACCCATTCACAGACTGATAGATGTGTACCAAGACTTGGGCAACCAGTGAGTGATTTTTTTTTTTTCCCCCTTTGGGTCTGCGTTCTTTTGACACCTTGAGGAATTTATTTTTTTTGCAATTGCAGCATTTTAAATGTAGTTATAAAAATGAATGGTGCTCAATGCTTCTTTAAGCGAGACCAAAAATATTCTTAGTTTATATGCAAACCAGAGTTATTTATTTATGCACCGTTTCCATATTCAGAGATAATGTGATTATGTAATGGAACTAAAATATGCTCTGTCCTAAATATGCTGAATTTACGGAATATTAATTTTCTGCACTTACATCACGCGCTGCGAAGGAAAGAGGGAGCGGGAAAAGATGAAAACTATCCATTCTTAAAAACCACATCCATCCATATACATGCACTTCAGAGACTGTGAATAAATAGATGTATTGGTGCATGTGTTTTATCTTAACGGCCATCTAAAGAGGAATCTGGTTTACTCTATGACATCATCGCTCATCAAAAGCTCTCCAGCCATAGTCAATATACACCTCAATATGCTAGCAAGAGAATTGCCTCTCTTGAATTTTTAAAGCTCTTTCCTTTAGTCAATAAAATGTTTTAGTGCTTATCCAAAAAAACAGCTTTTTGTACAAGGCAGCACAATGCCGCAACCAGACTTCAGCCCCCTTTATAGATTTTTGTAGTAATCCAGCAGGTGTACAGATAGACAGCAGTTATCAGCTCACTGCCCAAATCCCAGATGTGTCAGCCACTGACACGCAGGAAATAGCTGATAGACCACAGCAGCTCTGAAACTAGAAATCTGATGATACGTGTGCTGCCATTTTACAACACGATGGGACAAATTGATGTAGCTCTTTTGTCAACACCATTGCCACAAGCAATAACTAGCCGAATTGCCATTGGCAATAACTAGCATTCTTTAATCTAAAATTCTTTAGTGTAAAATAAAACAACACATGGAATTCATGCATGAATTTATCCGTGCATGAACAGCCGAGTTAAATAATATGATTAAGTTGTTTGTCTCTTTATTTATTTGTAATTCCAGATTGATTGATTGATCAACATCTCCAGGGTTCAAAAATCTTACATGCTCTCAATTTTTCAACCATCTCGGGAGAAACATTTTCAGATCACTGTCTTTCCCAGGAACGCTTTTCTAATTACAATTTATTACAATAAAGCCCAAGATGTTATTTTTCTTGTTCTGTGCTACATTTTTATCTGCACAAATAAATATTTGCATAAATCACAGAGCTTACAGGGGAGGAGTTTTGAAGACTGATTGGCCAAAAACAGCACAAGAAGAAGAACTTTCTTGCAGACAAACACTGGATGAAATATCAAAAGAAAATTTCTGTTGCCTTTGACTTATTGCCCATAACAAATAACTCAGTTATGTTTTCCTTGTGTGAACATTTCAAGAGTCATTATTCATTACGGTTTAAGCACAACGGTCAATAATTTGAATAAAATATCACCATTATTTATTGTCTGATATTACCAGTTCTTAGACCAAAAACTGGAACTGTTACATATAAGATGGACTGAATGGAAATCTCTGTGCCCTTGAACAACATGACTGCCCATTACTTTGACTTTGCAGGTATGAGAAACTCTGATTAATGGATCTGTTATTTGAATATTTGTTAGGTTTATTAAATTCACCTCTAGATTAAAATCATTTGTCCAAACAGCAATTTGACAGATGGCTGTTGGCATTTTATCCTCCCATTCAACTTGTTTTCTTCTCCGATATGAGGCGTGTAATTTCCAGGCACAATTGCTCTCTTAGATTTGCACACAGAGAGCGAGTGATAGAACAGCACAGCTTGATGTTAGAGCTCATCAGATATGTGCTGACTTGCAACAGAATGCAACATTAAACCCATTCCATGAGTGTGCGGACTTCAAACCCATTACCCAAGCAATTTAGAATAGGAGTGTGCTCTCTCTCTCTCTCTCTCTCTCTCTCTCTCTCTCTCTATATATATATATATA
>JAZGTK010003822.1:10257-26199 GCA_036877625.1 Ambastaia sidthimunki
GAGAGAGAGAGAGAGAGAGAGAGAGAGAGAGAGATACATATATGTGTGTGTGGTGTGTGTGTGTGTGTGTTCAGTCCACTTAAATCTATGTATCTGTTAAGCTAACCAAATGAGGCTAATGTACACACTGATTTATGTGCTGTTTTAACAATTCATTCAGCTAATTTGGCAGCAGTAATAAGGATCACTGCATTACTGAAAAGACACCACAGGGCACCTTTAAATGTCTTTGCTTGTATTTCTATAAAGAAGATTAAAAGATCATTCAAAGAACACATTAGTAGAATAACGTTAGACTGATCTATTGTTTCTAGCACACAATACTGTACATTTTATAATGTTTTTGCAGTGAGCTAGAGGACAAATCTGTTAATCTTGTACATAGAATGTTCAGGATTCTCCAAGAATGTCATTTATTGTGGCATACAATAAATCAATACTCACGTTCTTCAGGTTATATAAAGACAAGGGCAACACTGGGCTACATTCCAGTAGACACATAAAACATATGGATTAAAGTACGCTATAGAAACTCTTTAAATGCTGACACTTTAAAAACTTTTTTAATAAAAACCCCTTCAAGCATTCTGTGTAAAATCAATGATTCTGTATGTTTTATGAAATGGATGCATAAAGTATAAGGCAAATTCATAGAAAAGGAAAGTCACAGATAAGATCTCTTTAATATCTCAGTTATTTCTCCTAGACATCATGAGATTAAATGGGGTCTCATGTGTCTTCAATATTTCTAGAATATTTCTAGAAATCTCACAAATGTCTCCATTAGAGTTCAAACATCAAACATCAATGTTATTGAAGATACTTTACTGACTAACAGTTCCAGTCACCATTCACTATCATGGCATCATTTTTCCAGTGAAGTGAATGGTGACTGGAGCTGTTAATCCTCTAACATCTTATTTGTGGATACAGAAAAAAAATCAGGTTTAGAACAACACAAAAAATATGATAACGGATTCATTTTGGAGTGAACTGTGCCTTTAATACCAAACAACCACATTTTTCTGTCTTGTTTGCGGCCTACACGCTTTTTTGAATCAATAAACATTTCTGTTTATTTATTTATTTCACTTGAAGTGACTTTGTATGTTTTTGTAAGTAGTTGATCCATTTTTCTTTTTCATTCCTGCTGTATGTCTGACCTCTATTTAAGGGCTCAAATGCTCCAAGGTTTTATAGAGAAATGATCAATCCTTTCATGCTTTGATAACATGTGGATTACCACTGAACACTTTCCCTGGCCTTTCTCGAATCTTTCAAAAATTAATAGAATTCCAGCGCTTTCCAAAATCCCTATGCAGTGAGTCAGGGAGACCGTGTTCCTTAAACAACAGACAGCATTCCACACGTAATCCCGTGAAATTTTTTTTTATGAATTTTATTAGTCTGTTTTCAAAAAGGGGGAACAGGTGGATGCTACTCAAGATTATGTGAATCAGCCCAGAGGCAAAGTTAGCAGAGAGATAATACCTGAAAGCTGTAGAGATAGATGGAGGGAAAAACAATGTGTGCTAGTTTCTCCAAACTCCAAGATAAAAAGTTTTCACACTTTCACAAATAAGATCAAATCCAAAGAAATCCGAAATCTGCTCGTCTACCTTATTATCCATATTTGTCCGTGAAAAGAAGTACAAAGAACCGCCATAAAAAACAGAGAATATACATCCAATTTTCTATGAAAAATAATTTACATTTTCGTGGATGGATGTGGTTTTTAAATTTTCGCTTCAGCAGAGAGAAATCCTTATGTAATTCTCGCTGTATAAGTGCTATACATCAGAAACTGCATCTGATACATTTAATTTTCTGAACCAGTTTCCTCATTCTTAGCGTTGCAGTTTTACAGACAATTCCTGCAATAGTTATGAATAAGTTATGAAAGTCTCTACCTGTCAAGTAAGTGATTTCATAGTTCCTTATTGTAACTAAAATGAACTTGAAGGGAAATGACTTTATTCTTATGCTAAAATGGTTTTATTATATTGTCAGTGACAGCTTTTCATTTATCTGGAAATATAAAATGTCAATTATCTTACACTCCTCAAGGACATTTCAAGAACACCGATACGCCAGAGAATCGGAAAGCATTGAAATCCTGTATAATGAAAGTAACGTGTTAATTCAATCCCAGTAAATTAAATTCCAACGTCAATGCAAATCAATAACCTGATTCAGTTTGAAACGACAGAACTACCAGAAATAAGTTTCATGGCTACTGTATGATTTAATTTCAATCTGACCGCTGTACAGAAAGATGCTATTGGACCGTTACATTAAATACCTTTTTCTGCACGTCACTCCATTAAAACACATTATTGGATCAAAACGCATTATTTCATCATTACAACAGATCATTCCGAAATCTGATTTTAAGTTTGAAACTTTTGGAAAAATGTATTTTGCATGTCTTTGGTTCTTTGAAAAGACCCTGATTTAATATTTAATATTCTCTGCCTGGGCAGAGACGTGGCTTTGTAGTTTAAGCAGGGATTTTAATGGGGTCAGCTCAGTGCTTGTCCCTCTATGTGATGGACGAACAAGACCTGACATGTTTCTGGTGCATGTTATAGCAATGCTCTGTAATGATGACATCATATGGTATGAAACTTCGTAGCTCTTTTGTTCCATATCTTGTATTGATATCTTGTATATGCAAAATCTTGCAGGAACTGGGTTTCTGCAGCTCAGAAAGGTTGTGGGTTGGATTCCCAGGAAGGGATATCTAGCCCTGATATAAATGTGTTGCTGAGTGTTTTTCAGTGGTCAGTAAATGATTCCACGAAAGAGTATTTCCAACACTGGGCAGTTTACGTAGAGTTCAGAGAACACTTGAGTTTAAAGAACACTTTCCATCATATTTTTGCAAGTAAATACCATTAATGTGACACATTGTGCGGCTACACACAACGTATACAATGATCAGTATTGATGTCTAAGAGCATTAAACTGGCTGTTTCCCAGAATGCACTTTGATTCATTTCATTCACTTTCATTCACAATGATTAAATGAACTGATTGCAATTCCGGCAGTGTTAATTTCTTCTTATTGTTAATTAGATTAACCAGAAGTCCTTTTTTCTAGTGGTGGATATTTTAAGCTGCTTTATGTCTAGTGGAACAAAAGTTTCTTTGGTTTAAACCATGTTAACCCAACTGATATCATCAAGTTAAGAGATGTCAAATTGATTTGTATAGTGCTTTTCATTATTCTTTTTTTACGCCAACATGATATTCAATATGATTTCTAGGGATCTTTAGCTGGAGTTTAGTATGAACATTTGCACACTGCATCTCATTAAACAGTTTTTACTGCGCGTGTTAACTGCGTCAGGTAAGGATAATAGGTTACTTAAGCAATGCGAGCTTTATCAGTTCTGGTTATTAGCATTCTGGTAAATCGATCTTTAGTTGCTTCACAAAAGTTTCTGCTGCTAATGTTGGAATGAAAGAACTATTTAGCAGATGAAGCTTCTGAGACTGTTTTTGAGTTTAATCTTCAGCATGAATAATTATAAAGAGCAAAACACATTAATATTTTAGAATATGATGAGTTGCCTCTCGGGTTTGAGCTAATGCAGTCAAGTACGTTGTTAAATGTTGCACTCCAGTATTTGCTAAAAAATTACCTTTTAAAATGAAAAATAGGCTTCGAAGTTTAAATCTTACATTGGCACTCAATCAAACCCATCAGATTGTCCATCAGGGAGGAACTGAACAAAAGACTCGTAGCAGATGTTTTGTGAGAAATGAATTATAAGCCCCAGTATCACTGTGCCAGTAAAGACAAGATGTTTCTCCTGGTTTGACTCAGCCAACCCTAGATCTTCTCATTTAAATAACAACAGAGATGTTTAAAAATGCTTTTTTGGAACGTTTTGGTCCGCACAGCTTTATTTTTTCTTTTTCCTGAAGATTGAAAAAGGCAAACAATTACAGCATTTCTTCCAAATGATCTTCATATTGCCAATGGCTCTCGGTCTGCATTGTATTTCCTTAAAGGGCAGGCTTGTGCAAACGCAATGACTGTTACCAGAAAAGGTACATTTTAGGCTCATTGGTTGTTATGACAACCAGAGCAACCTATAAAATCATCTCAATCCATAAGGTCTTGTATAGTTATTATTTTTATGTATTATTTATTATTTCTTAGAAAGAAAATATAATTTACTCTGTTCTTCGTACTTCACCCTTGCTATAGGTTTACCATGGTAACCACAAATTAACCATGGTTGTGCTGCTGTAACCATGGTTTTACCACAGTATTTGGAGTTAAACTGTGGTAATATAAATGGAAATCAAATCACTGCAAGGGTTTCGCAGGGGTACTTCAAATAGTCCATGATTGTGGCTTAAGGTTATTTGCTCTTCTTTAAAACCCACAGAACCCAGGAACATCCATTGAAATTAATTAATTTTATTTATTCCCCACTAAACATTTGCTTTGATTGGAGCCAGTCATTTCCACTCATTGTAGGTTTGTATGCCCAAGTGGTTTAAAATTAAACAGAATTAAACTTTCGGCATCTACAATAGCAGATGGTGGTTAATTGAGTTTGGCTGAAGCTGACGAAAAGACTTGGGGGGCCTCTGGGCAACTTTTGTCATTTGCTTTTACTGACAACAGGGTTGTTATAAAGCAGAGGACAATTCAGAAATCAGTGTAACATGCACATTTTGTACCACAGCTCCTCTGAAACGGTCCCTTTTGAAGAAGAGTACAACACATTACGCTTTATAGATAACAGCCAACAAAGAGTGCTTATATAGTCACGTTTAGCAACCTATCAGTTAGTTGCATAATCCATCACAGTGTTCCTTGTGTCCTTTGGAAGCATTATGGAGGCATTATGTTAACAATGGCTAATAATTGAAAGTATGAAAATTTTACAGAAATACACAAAGCCACAAAGTTTAGTGGACTAATGATGCACCATAAGGGAACATTATAAAGGCACTTTATGAAACAAATTGTTACATGCATTTTGGACTCTGGTTTTGCAGTGATGTAGATGTTAAAACACAGGAAATGAAAGAGAGGCACCTAAAGTCAGAGAAACAGATTAACACGGTGGCTGTCAGATCCCAAAGCAATTTCACTGCAAAGTTGTATGGAAACTTTGACTCAAACACAATCTTTTCTTGCAGGATATCACGGGACATAAACACAAGCCGCTACTCATTACAGTACTTTTAAAACATGGTCATTTTTTCCACATTGGTGTATTAACCTGAGGGTTTAGTTGAAAAGTGACATTTTATTTGTTCTGTCTGTGACAGAAAGACATCTGGGGGGGTAAAGATTTAGACGGATCTTTATTTACAATAATATTCATCAACTGATGCTCTGTTTGAAATTCTAGAACTATTTACGGAACTCTGCTGTGGCCAACAGAGCAAAGAAACATCTTTACACAGATTCTGGCTTCAAGTGACAGACTGTAGATATTTGTGATATGAATGAGCAAGTTCAGAGTTGTCTAATATATGTATACCCAGCTAACAAGTTTAGGTTGTAGGAACGTTTCTGTAATGTTGAAAAATGTTCTAGGAACGTTCAAAGCTGACAGTTTTTTTAGACAGTGTATTAACTTTATTTCTTGGTTATATAAAAGTTATTCAAACAGTTTTGAAAGATTTTAAAACATTCCACTGACTACTTAAGTAAAACATTTGTATATGCTATTTAACGTTAAAAAAGTTCCACTATGTTACTGCAAGAACTTTTTTGATAACTTTGAGAGAATTTTTTGAGAACATTAGCCAACGTTCTGAGAATGTTTTCCTATTAGCTGGATATTTAAATCAACTACAGTAAGTCACATTGCTCATCAAAGTCTTCAATGCAACAAAGATCTTATTGATGTGTCACTATTGCTTTTCAGTAGGGTTAGGGAAGCAGTCAGAGATGTTGAGCTCAGCGTTATTTCAAAGTGGGTGTCGTGGAGTTCTTTCACAGCCAGATGTTTTCCACCAGAGTTCTGGAATATGACATGATTCCTGCTTAAAAGGTATATTAAAATAATGCACAAGAGACCAGATGTAGAATTAATCACACACAGTGATTTTTTCACACACAGTTGAGAGCCTGTAAATAAAGCACTGAGAAAATAAATGGCCAACTTGTGTATTATTAAACGTATACAAGCAAATAAATAAAGTGAATGTGATTAAATGTGATTCATCCAGGTGGTGCATCAGCTCTGGTTCATCAAATGGACCTTTAAATTACATTTGTTTCATTTCTTAGTTTGACAAAGTCAATTCTTGGTTCTAATAACATAAGCTGTTAGGATTTTTGTATCTGGCTGATTCAACAGTGCATTTGTTGTATACATTGTATCAGTAAGCATTAATGTGTAAATGTACATGTGTTCTCTGGTAATCAAAGTCATGACTTTGCATTGTGTTGTTGTTATGAACTATAGTTACATACATACAGTAGTATTACATACCAACATTGTGTTCTATAATATAAATGGGCGTATGGTTTTTAATCTATATACAGTTGAATATACACACGTTTGCTTTATATTCTATTTGGAAAATGCATTTCCTTCAACCATTTTGTGTGAAACTTTTTCTAGCCTATTACCCTCTCCAGGATTGAACCCTGGTATTTGGGTTGCTGCCAGTCCCAACCTTAAATTACAAAGCTGCAAACGTGCTCAACGTGTGTGAGAAAAGCCTGTTTCTGATGGAAGTGGGAAGGACGGCAAATCTAAAGTATTAATGGAAAATCTTGGCTTTGCGAGATTACTATTAGTGTGTCCTCCATAGAAATGAGCATTTCTCCACCTGGTGTCTTCTGAAGCATAACAACCTTTGGCAGAGCCCGTGGAAGAACATGAACTTTATCATAAATAAATGAAAACGGTTCAATTTGAAAAAACGATCCCATAAAAAAAGTGAAAAAGGGAGCTTGGGTCAAAATCAAAGAACTGAAATATATTACAGCTAAGAAATGGCACCCAAAGTGCAAAAAAAAAAGAGAATCATTTTTACACAAGGAGTGCAACCAGATTTCCCCAGTTTTCTGCTGATAATTGACGTAAGGGACTTTTCACACAAGAATAAGAAAATGACAGCAAACTTTGTTGACAAAAATCACTGCTGGTATTTACCTTCAATTTAAAGGCACTTAGTTGACAAGCAGCAACAAAAACAAACTTTAATATTCCAAGAGACATACATTTACATTACTAATCAACTCCAACTAATATATATATATATGTGTGTGTGTGTGTGTGTGTGTGTGTGTGTGTGTGTGTGTGTGTGTGTGTATATATAGTATATATATATATATCCTTAGTATAATATTATTATATATTATATATCAAATTAATATCACTACACAAACTGCAAGTGTTTACAAACGGTCATGTTTTGATTTAATATGTGTATTGTATCAAAGTTTTTCTGAGAACAGTAGCTGAGATTTAAGGCAACTGGAGTCAAGTTAGCATTTGCTATTTGAGTTTGATTTAACAGAATAACTTGTCGGATGGGCTGCAAATGAGAGTAACAGGGGACAGATATCCCAGTGTGACCCTATATTCCGCTGTGAGAGATAATTCTGTCATTTGCCAGTCAGGTCATGCCATAATACATGATATTTCTTTTTATCTCCAGCACACACCTCTAAGGTGTTTTTTTATATACTACCATATTAAACATCACAAAAAAAATATAACCTTCAGTCTTATTTACCATAAGTATAAATAAAACATATACTTATATACTGCTGCTATCGTGGTATACGTGTTTGACATATAGACGTTTTCCCCGTAGTAAACGTTTAAAGAACGTTTAAAGGCTTGTATTAGTCAGCCTGTAATTGTGCTGTAGTGAATCTTAGTGCTGAATAAATGAATATCTATTGTTATTCATGTTACTCTATTGCATCATGTCTCCATATTGCAAGCCGTTTTCCCATTATCTCGTTAAATGTCAGGTATTTCATGTACAAAGTTACATTTTACTACCATGTTAAAGCAATTATAATTGAATTCCCGGGATGTTACCAAACCCGTTTAACTGTGGCTTTAAACGGTTCTTGTAAATGGCAATAAATCGGCGGTGCTTCTAAGAGATGATAATTGCTAATGTGCTTTCTGAGCGATCACAGAAGAAGGTCAGTGAATCTGCACAGACATTCGCTGAAAGAAACCTCCAATTATTTGCCTTATTTATTGCTTTATTTGTTTGTATTATGGTATCAATCATCTAACATACATTTCTTCTTTTTAACTAGTAATTGATGGTTTAAATGAAATGCAAACCCGCTTGTTATTGCTGATTAAATGATGCAATATTATTTTACATCTAATTGAAAAACAATCAGTTATTTTGCTGATTCAGCTAATAGCTTGTTGTATTTGTTGCATGCTTTTGCTGTCACCTATAGTCCCACACACAAGGTTAATCAATAGCTGTAATTTTTAATTAGTTGCTATGAATGCAGGCTATTGACAGGACTGTCCAGCCCCAAAGCCTGATTAATGATCCAATAAACTTGACAGGTAAAGGCTAATTACCAGAGAAAGACTATGATAAACTTGACAGACTCTATCTGAGTAGGCTGGTGTTATCATCACATCTACAGTTATTGTCCCCCGAGTCGTTTAGATACTTCTTGTTGATCTTCATGGTTTTAACACCATTAATCTGAGTTTGCACATGAGGTCGTACTGTCTCCATGGAAACTGAACTACATGTTTCCATGGTGTTTTACATTTGACTTTACATAAGACTTAAATCATGTATATAATCGTTTATTTTGGTTTAGGGTAACCGAGAACATTTCTTGCTTATTCAACATTTGTGGTTTGTTGTGATCAGTGCTTGGGGGTCCCACATCGCCCCAGTCTGTTCCTGATTGCCCTAATGTACCATGTAGGCCTATATTAACCAGTGGTATGCGTGACACAGAATTTAGTAACAGTTATATTGTTGAAGGAGAGTATTGGCACAGTTCTGTGTATATTGTATGTGTGCACTGGGTCCCAGAGGCTCTCGTATTGGAGTTTTTATTTTTAGATGTTAGGACATGGCCCAAAAGTCAAAGGTCTGGTTCAGGCCTCTGGGGATCACAGTGTGAGCATAGCTTTAAACTTTCTGAGATTTGAAGTCTCTTACATACTACAAAGAAAACGGGAAGCCACACGCAGTCTGTTTTGGGTATTCTCAGATGTGCAAGGTCAAATGGAGGCTGATAAATTTAGAACTGTAAAGCTAAAGTGTATAATATTTTTGAAATGTAAACATATTTTCTCATATTCCATAGAAGGTCTGCATTTGTAGTTTAATTTCCTGCAAAGTATAAACATTGTGGCTTTGTGGTGTTTCTCTTTCATAACTTCTCTGTTTGTTTGTGTGTTCCAGTCAGCCTGACACATTGGCTGAACCAATGGCGTGAGGTTGGGGCGGGGCTATCAGTTTGCTGACCAATAAAAGTGCTGTAAGATGTAGGGTAGTGAATTACAACAGCCGCCCAACAGATACTAACAATTATCTTGCCAGTTCTCTTTATCTGAAAACAAAGATTAATAGTTTAGCTAAGTAACACTGGGTTTTTGATGACCACATCTTTATTAAAACGTCAACGGAAACTGTATTTGATACCCATGCAGCACACTGTTGAGTGTTTTTACCTTGGTTTTGATTTTTTATTCTGTCTCTTTTCATTTGCCTCTTTTCTTTTACCTGTCAACATGGGTATCATTACTAGCTTATTTTTGTATAGTGTGTGAACCTATGAGCTAGCCATCCCACTGACAGCACAAAGGAACACAAAAATACCTGTCTTCCAAGATGTCAGAGCGAACACTCACAAACCTTCAATTACTGCAAGAAAATCCAACAGCTAAGCCCCAAATTTCAAGCTCAGCGATTTCAGTGTTTTCTGACCCTGTTTATTTACTTTCAAGTTGTTTTAGAGTGTCCTGCCAAGTGTTCATGACTGGCAGTGATAGCGTATTGGTCAGTGACGGATTGTTTGTACACACACAGCACTCTGCTGTGGCCTTTTACCAGGAGGCTGATACCAATTAAAACTTCCAGAGCGAATGTGATCTGAGGGCAAGGTACAGGAAATTCAAAGCCATTTTCACAGCTGTGGCTGTCTGAGGGCCTCCCCAAGTGACTTGTGCAGACATCTAAAAAATGACAATTTGGTTTGTGTACATGGTCATGTGGGTGACACTGTCTCATTTGATGTTTATCACCTTGTGTAACCTTTAAAATGACAATTTTCTGAGGAAAGGACAACTGCCTGTGACCTCTGACAGGATATTTACACAATTTTCTACAAAAACATTATGGACTGTATTATGGGGATCACTTGGTCCTGTGGAAATAAATAGGACTAAATGCAACCAAAAACACTGTTTAAAAATTCAGTAGTTCATGTAAATGTATCACATGTTCGTTCAGTAGCAAAGTTCGTATTTAGTATGCAGGGGACGCAGGTTCAAATCCAGACAAAGGCTTTACATGCAGAAAAACAAGCATTTGCAGTGTTTTTTAAATTCTATAATCATACGACTTATTAAAGATTTCATTTTGTTCATGTGTCAAATACATTTAGATCATGTGAATAGTTTGAATGAGTCACACTTTCACATTTATCGTGGCTGTATGAATTTTTGCCTCCTGCTAGGTTTACCAAACCAATTGCTTTGTGGGCTCAGAGACCACACATCAAATCTCTCTACCTCTTAACTTTTGCTGCCCTGGTCCATGTTAAACCCTCATACTGAACTCCTGTCAGTCCAGGAAGTGATCTTTAAGCTTTTCTCTCCTGATGATCGATGGCTGTTCATTCTGGCCTTCAGAGCTCTGTGTTACATATTGCATCAAGGGGCTGCAACCCCATCGAGTAGCAGAAACCTTCCATCTACCCGTGACTGAATTTTCAGGAACTTGAGAGCTTATTTTTAAAACCCGGTCAAAGACCATTCGGTTTTCCTTTTATGTTCCTGATTGGTCAGAATCTGCAGCAACATAACCCAGCACTGTTTTTCAGTGAGACAAAAAATTACAAAACTTGGATTACAGGTACATTTCTCTGTTTTTTTCCCAATATTTTACATTTGTTAATGTGGCAGACGCTTTTATCCAAAGCGACTTACAGTGAATTCAAGGTATACGTTTTTATCAGTATTTGTGTACCCTGGGATTGAACCCACAACCTTTGCGCTGCTAACGCAATGCTCTACCAGTTGAGCTACAGGAACACATTTTAATGTAAAAGCTGTTATGGAGAACATAAACAGTTTTTCTCAGTAAATTTGAGATTTCTGGGTACCATTATATTACGAGAAAGAGAGAGAGAGACACAAAACTTTGTGAATCTAGTTTTATTAAACTTTAAAACCTGCTACCAGGGCTTTTTATTGTAAATACAGTCATATCCTTTAAAGGGGGTTCAAAAGAGAGAACAAAGTTGAAATGCATCCAGCTTTGGAGTGATCTGAAATAAACTCCTTTTAAATATAAAGGAGACGTCGCACTTTTATGCGATTACATCAGAGAAAGCGCTTCAAGCCCATGAGAATGAACTGCTCACCGTATGTCACACTCGCTCTCCAGTATGTATCACTAAAGATGCATCAACATCCACACTGAATCCATTAGTATGTGTTAAGAGCTGTGCTACTTCGTGCTGTCCGATTCTCATTTTAATCCTTGGCTCTGAGCAGAGGCGTAAAATCCTTCTGCATGAGACATTTTGTTTCATATTACTGATGTGCTCCGCTGCTTCTGTTATTATTTGTAATGCTATTACAACACTGTGAGCCACTTCCAAGCCGTTGACCAATCAGGTGAAGAGGAAAATACCCTTTCCCCTGATTTCCCAGATGCCACTGTCATGAATTTTAAAGAGTAAATTAGCCAAATTCCTTCCTGCCTTCCCCTCTCTCTCTCTCTCTCTCTCTCTCTCTCTCTCTCTCTCTCTCTCTCTCTCGTAGATAAAGGTAGACGCACTAAGTTGGTAAACAGGTAGACTCAACTAAAGCAAGCAGCTACCTAAATAGGGAAAACTAAACAGGCAGTGATTTTTTCTCTGTATCAGGGTTGCATTTCTCTGTTGCAGGTGTTTTCTTTGAAACATTCATAATTCTCTAGGAATTTTATGGTACTGCGGAGCTGATCAGACACAGATGTTCGGATCATTTGAATTTTCTTTTATACGATCCCTGTCCCTCAGTATTACAGCCCTTGAGAATTATTACACCCCCCCCGCCAGCTCCTTATCCTCCCTTTCCATTATACATCCCTTTGGTCCCCTTTTTAGGGCACAAGTGGATGAGCAATGCCTTCTTAATACTGAATTATCCCTGACACTCCTGGTGGGGGACTTTTTTAACACAGAGAACCAGCATGAACAGCTTGTGACAATATGTCCGTTCTCGCTCTCAGCCCAGATGTGAGATGTAGTACCGGTGGCATTAGCAGCATGTGATGGGTCCAGCTTTAATGAGGGGCTGGATGGATCTGGAGCTTTATCTACCCTGGATCTTTTGGTTATTTTTCTATGGATTGTGATGGATTTTAAAAAATCCCCCTAATGCATTTCTCTTGAATTCAGGGAAGGCAATTTTTCCAGAAACATTATTTGTTATGCTGCCTGAAAGTCTCTTCACATCCTGAAAGCAATCACTAGCCAATATACGGTATATACTGATATATATACTGAATATAATAGCAAATATAATTATATCATTATATATCTTCTGTAGAAGGAGCACTGTATGCTTTCATTTGTTGGAGGAGGCGTGGCTTTGGAGAGCACTTTGAAGGAAGGGCGGGATCTTATACTTTCACAGCTAGCTTGCTATTGCTAGCCTGTCCGAAATCGTCTACCCTACCATTAATCTCTTAGCTTTAATATTTGTTTTAAGAGTATGGGACTGTAAAACTTGTTCCTCCTTGTGATGTTTATAGACTCTAAAATCCACCACAGCGCAGAACTGAAACTGTTCTGAGGGCCGCTGCTTGAACGAATGGGCATGTTTTCGTGGGTGGGCCCTTCTGTTACATCAGCATTATCAGTATTAAGACGCCGAAATATTACAGATGTATATTTATTATTAAATAAATACATTATTTAGATAGTACTTCCAGTTCAAAAGAGTGCAATAACTATTTTTTTCATGTATTTTTTACTGTAGTCTAAACTCACCTTTCAAAATGTCCTTGATTGCATTTACATTTATTCATTTGGCAGACGCTTTTATCCAAAGCAACTTACAGTGAATTCATGGTATACAATTCTTATCAGTACTTGCATTCATTGGGATTGAACCCACAACCCTTGCGTTGCTAGCACAATGCTCTACCAGTGTACCAGAACACTATCCTTGATAAAACACTGAAATTCTTAATGTTACCATAAGCAAATATAAAAAGTCTATCACAAAAGACATGTGGGCAGCTCTGTAACCTTTGTGACTCTTGGTGGTCTTTGCTTGGATTGGTCCTTCCACAGAGCACTTGTTGCAGTATTACATGTTGTTTAATAGGTATTATAAGAGGATATAATACCAAGAGTCTGTTTCAGCATTTATACAGTATTTTAATAGCTAACTAAGCTGAGCTCTTCTAACTATGATTTGGAGAGAAACACAATACTCTGCAAAAATGCATAACGCAAATGCACATTGTTTTATTCAAGAAGTTTCTGAAGAATAACTTTTAGACTGGAGTGTGGATTCTTTCTGAAATAGTTGAATTTTTCTTAGTTACCAAAGCCGTTATTTGCCGCATTTGCTTCCATTTAATTGCACATAGTAAAAGTTATGGTGGCTGTGCATTTCAATTTTTTTTACTTTTTTGTTCAAAAACTGCAAACATCATTTATTTATTAATGATGTTTTTAAAAGTAAAGTTATTTTAAACTCCTCCGCACTGTACGGCAGGAGTCCTGCAGATTTCAGGGAAAGTAATGACAGGCTTTTGTAAAAATCTTATCAGCCTAAAATGCCCAGGAAAGCATTTTTGAATGGGGAACTTTAAATGCAGCTTCATGGTGAAATTAACGTTCATGCAAATCTTCACATAGGACTAAGAGCTCTCCGGATTAAGATTTGAATCAAATGTGGGTTTTTATTGCCTGCATTAAATTTTCCCATTTGCTAAAGGTCTCTGGTTAAAACATCCCCTGCTGACATGGTGAATTAAAGTGACATTCCTCAAAATTCTGAGATTTTCAGTAATTCAGTGATGTAATGCATGTATTTATTCTTAAGTTATTTTTAAAAATTTAAATTAAAAAATAAAACATTGAAAAACGTTTATAAAACCAAGCAATAAAATGAATACAAAAACTGGACGCTTCGAACGTTCCTAGAACCTTTAAAATAACATTTTTAATGTTTTTGTTATCTTACAGAAACGTTAGGGAAACGTTCTTACAACCTAAAATTGTGTATTTGTGACTTTCTCTTTGTTTTTTTGTGTAAACTATTGTTAACCGGTGAGTGATGAAAAGACACCGGTTTAATTAGTAAGTTCACATCTAGTATAATCTATGAATTAATTGTAGTGTCAGTGCTGATGTTCCTCAAGTGTACACAGTAATGTGAGCCAGTGGAGAGCTCATCAGCAGGATGGCTTTAAAAAATTCAGCCACATGCCAAAGTCACAGGAAACGTGGGGCCCTTGGGAAGAGTGTGGCTGCGGCTCTCAGTATTCATTAATGTGCTGAGGTCATCCGGTCACACTTCATTTCAGTGATCCTGTCTGCACACGAACACATCAATCATTTAATCAGCCTCTTACAATTCCATTATTTAGCTGTGATGGAGATCGAAGCTGACACTTTTGAAATCCACCCCTGCACGTGCGCACACAAACTGTCCAGTGTGCCAGCCATCAAATAATTGTGCATGATATGACATTTGACAAAGCAAGACAGTAATTTTTAGAACCGTGCATATATTTATGGATGTAACGTTGCCAAATACAAAAGCTTGTACGTTCATTCTGCAGATTAAAGATTTACACGTTATATTAAAAGAACATAGAATCGATGTGACAAAAAATGGAATTCATTTTCTGTGTGTGTTTGTTTTTATCTAACCATATATTATGGACAAATTTGTACCCAAAAGTCAGCAAAACCTGACAAATCTGAGCAAAGCTCCTTTTGGAGATGTGGTTATAGTTTTCTTTAATGTGTGTATAAAAACAGTAAAAGTATATGGAATGTCCCTATTTAAATGTAAATGTATGTATTCAATGTTGACTGTCTCTGCAATTCTGTTTCAGTTAAAATGTAAATGAAAATGTTTAGTTGTGGAGAAGCAGCTTATTGGTAAGAGCATTTAATGTTGACGTGGCAAACATAGAAGCATCATTTAAATAACGTTTACATTACATAGTAAAATTAGTTTAGCCAAGCTATTCTGTATGTATATATAGAATGGTTTGAAAAAAGGTTAATACTAGACAAAAAGCAAAGTGCTGGTCCTTTTTCCTAAAGGGAAAAATGTGTTTTTTAAGTTTTAAGGTTGCATCCGAAATTGTCAATTCATAAATTGTTCTTCTCTTGCCGTTTCCTAAAACTGTTATGGAGGGTGTGAAGTCAACAGCCAAACTCAGATAAACAGTGATGTTTTGCTGCTGGTGTGAAATGGACTAAAGTAATGAAACAGTCTCTAATTAAAGTCTGTTTCTACTAAGAATGGCTGCTTCTTGTTAGCAGAGATTAATTGAAAGGAAGTACGGTTAGAAAATATAATGAAACAAGAAGCATAAATAGTTCCTCACCATTAAAAATGGCATTTATATGAGGTGAGAATGATAAATAGCAGTTAGCAAAGAAGCATAAAACAATCACACAAGTCATTAGATTTGGAAATAGATGTTAACAGAATTGTAATGGTGAAAGGCAACTGTCCGTGACATTAATACACAAAA
>JAZGTK010003823.1:0-26188 GCA_036877625.1 Ambastaia sidthimunki
CCTTATCTGACACCCTCACTTCAGTTTAATGCTATCTATGCTAATGACCTGATTACTTGAATGAGGTGTGTTAAATAAAGGAGACATGTAAAATGTGGAATGCTCAGCGTCCGTAGGAACCGGATCTGAGAACCACAGTATTAACTTGCCATTTAGTTAATACTAGCCACATCAAAGTAAACGCAGCAAGTGTGGTGCCGCTTTGATTTATCCAGGCTGGGTGATTCCTAAACTGTTCGAGGATCTTCATTCAAATAATAATAAGGTAATTTATGACCAAAAGTGGTGGACACATTGAGTTCAAAGGATGCCATGAGACACTTGTTAAATAGTGTACTCCTTAAAAAGTGATTTATTCGTTATTCTGTCTCATTTAAACATTTTCTTTAATTTTTTTGTACTCTCCAGATTTTGTAAGAGATTTTTTTAAAGATTTTTTAAGAGCCATTGCCTGTTTTGCCTCTTCTCAAGGTGTCTTTCAGAGCAGGACTGTTATTGGTTGAAATCTTTGGGATTTGGGTGAATGGCTGTACTTTGTCAGCTGCACTCATCAGACTTTGGCTTTCTATCGCTCACGTAAACACCAGCCCAACTCGATCTGTGTCTCACGCGCTTTCAGACGTCTTCGCTCTCAACATCTCTGAGACTGTTCACTTTGCTTTTATCACACTCAAGGGCATAATGTGTGTGGAACAAGTCAGAGCAAGATGCAGGCAATTTACAACAGCTGCTAAAAGATATGGGGCTTTTCTCTGGGCCTATAAGCCCTGGACCCATAATCTGATAATGACTCCTTCCAACTATGTAAATGATTATGAATAAAAATGATTATTTGCTTTGGGGTCACCTTTCTTTTAATAAACATTTACAGTCATTTATGAAAGCAGACAGTTGCACTTTAATATTCAAATTTTGTCGGGGCTCTCGGGGGCTATTGGGGGTCTCTAACCCTCAAACAATTAAAACCCCATTAACTCATAACACTGCACAACACATATTAGAGTAGAAACTGGGTTGCACGTTCAGGTCCCACACTGCATTATTTTGATTTATGCTTTGATTTTAAAAGAAAAATGCCAATTTTTGCCAGTGGTTGATGTATAACAGAAGTGGGATAATTGTCTTCTAATTTAATTGAGTTGAACCAGAACCAGGAACGGGAGCCTGGGACATTGTGCATCAGAGCATTTATCAGTTTAAACCCTATTGTTTCTTAAATCTGTAATGGGCATGAGTGACCCATTTAATCTTTGATCTTACACAATACTCTCTGTGCATCTAATTTCAGATTTTATAATAATTTATTTCAGCGTCTCTTAAGAAACGTTGCTGTCCCTAACGAGCTATGATCATGATTACTGCCGATCGTTTCATTTCATTCTCGCCATCGCTGTGCCACTGATGGCATTTCAGTGATGAAGTCTGTGTGGGCTGGAGAGGGATATTGTGTTGACATTTCTGCCCGGGCTTATAAGATGTCAAGCTTTCCTGAGGAATCTGGTGACTGGAGAATGAATGATATTGCATGCAGTACTGTATCATTGCCAAAAAGCACCAGCACGAAAAATCACTGAGGGGGTTCTATACAGACTCTGATACAGACTCAAGAATGAGGTCACTGGTGCCCCTGCTGGTGGCTGTTGTAACTGCACCATTCTGCGAGCAGAAAGCATCTTTCTCCTGTAATGGTTATTCTGATAAATGTTCATTATATTACTAAAAGCTCTCTGCAGGTATTACAGACTTCCTCTCATAGAGAGGTGGAATGCCATGGGTGAGAGAGCCTAAAAATGAGGTAAAAATGACTATTGTGCTGGGTAAAATGTGATGGACCTGTATTGCTTGAACAAAAGACTGATGTTAAAACAGCTTAAAAATGCGGTGAAAACGGTAAAAGCGAAAAAGAATAAGGGAGCTAATGAAATACGGGCTGAAATTTGAAATGAAAGCCATGTTTCTCTTCTGTCTTGTGTTTGTAGGTGGTGAGTCCTTCATGGGTTCAGTGGCCCTCAGGATTGCGATGGGAAGCTGGTGGCTGTTCACCCTCATTGTCTGTTCATCCTACACAGCCAACCTGGCAGCCTACCTCACAGTCTCCCGCATGGACAATGCCATCCGGTAAGAGACAAGCTAGTCTAGCCAAGTCAAACTCTGCATCTCAGTCCCAGAATACCACACATCTGCGTATGCATACTAGGTGTGAAGTATGCATAAGTCAAACTCAGTACACTGTTGTGTGTGTTCTAGACACACAAGTTTTCTCAGGCTGTTCTTGAACCACAGACGATCACAACCTCAAACTAATCGCCGGCCCCTAATCAGAGAAATTACTGTTACCGTGGAAAAGGGAGACATTTGACTTTGCAGACCTGCCAGAAGTTTTTCATTATAGGCCTATCTGAATGTTCTTTAACCAACTTCTATATCTATATCTAATATTCTAACATATATTATCTATATATAATATTCCTATACTTGAAGTGAGCGATTTAATGCCTTCAGTTTTATATTCACAGATTTTTGAGACTTTTTCATAAATCTAAATTTTTAAAAAGACCCCCTGGCTATTTGACAAGGACCCCTGAGGGTCCATAGATCTCAGTTTACGAGACGATGTTCTAAAACCACATGGTGTGCCATAGAGATGTATTAGAACCGTCACGTCTCCAAACCCATCTCCAGGTTTTGATGTCCTCACTAGGCCATCGTCATTAGCATCACAACGGATTTGTATCTTCTCAAAGTGTGAGGAAAGTGCAGGGATTCAATGATACTTGGCTAAATGCTCCATATTTCTGCAAATTAAATCTGATGTGTACTGAAATCGCAGCATGCCGGCTGTGTCTTGGAGATCACATCGGCCCCTCACTTCCCAGCATGGGGCTCACGGCTCCTGACATTCTTCATAAATTCCACAAAAGGTCGCACCATATTAAATTCTTTTTTTCCTCCTTTGCTTTCTGTAGATGCCAGAACCTTTATTGCTCCCTTTATGTGTTTTGGGTGTTTTGTCAGTGAAGGTTACTCCCACTTCTGAGAATTCTCGTGCGCTTTTGTTATAAACACGCGGGTCTCTGAGCGTCATCATCTGCAGTGCAGTATACAGCTGTCAGATTGCACAGTCAATGCAACACAATATAGCTGTGGTGACTCAGTTTTTTGCTCAGTAAAAAAGAATTCTGTGTTTCCTGTTCACAGGAGAAATAAAAGTCCTTTCTGCCTTAAAACCCCCGCTTTTTTGACTATGAGAGTGCTCCTATATAAACTGGTAATGCCCTACCTGATGTGCAAATAGTTTCATCGTGCCTCTGCAAATGTTATCTGCCCGCTCATTGAATTCGGTTACTCAGCCCAGCTGAAAAGCCAGAGTAGGAGAGGCTTATTACATTCGCTATCTGAATTCTAACTTTGTTCCTCTGGCAGACCTGTTAGTTCACCAGTGAAATGCCTCACACAGTTTTCCCTCAGGGGCTCGGCTTTGGAGCATTAATGCTGAGTTTTGTGCCATCGCATTTGTCATTCAGCTCCTGTGTGTGTGTGTGTGTGCGTGTGTGTGTGTGTGTGCGTGTGTGCGTGTGTGTTTTGACCCTGGGGGATTATTTCTATGTCATGCAGTGGCGTCATCCACAGCTGCTATGGTTGTGCTAATCACCTTGTTTGTAACCGTTATTAAAATCAGGAAGCCCTGCTGGTGCATGATATGGTATCGTTAGCAAGCTAGGAGTCCACTGGGAGTCTTTTATATCTCTCACCAGCATTAAATGTAAAATGGGTTTTGGGTTTGACAAACATTCTGCTCAGTCCTGAGGTTCCCGAACACTCAGCTACCGGTGCCCTGTGATTGCCTGGTGGAAAGTCTGCTGATTGGTCAATTAGTTGGTTCTTTGTATGGACCGCTTTGATGGTTTATAAATGGGTTTTTGTTGTGCAATCCAGAGCTGAAGTGGGACTCTGGTGTTTGGTAGCAAGACTTTTCCTAATGTACCAGACAAAGCAAAGACCTGTTTTGACAGACCTTTGTTTACCTCGTTTATCAAATGGAAGAATCGTACAGCTCATCAAACATTTGGAGAATACATCGCTATCCAGTCCCTTCCATTAATAATTTAAATAAACTTTCAAGGCATTTGTAACAATCTTCTTCTTATATTTCTTATTTATAATATAGGATAATATTTATAATATAGGTTAACAATTTATATTAATTTGAGTCACTTTGATTATGCTATGTGATTAAATCTCAATGTCTGATATTGTAAGACCCTTGATTTTTCAAGGAATTCTCAGCCTCTTCACAGCCCACATCCCAGTAGAGGCTCATATAATAATATCGAATAGATTTTGTTTTCAAAATACATTTATTTTTCATTTTCATACAATATAAAGAGACTACTTTTCATTGTAATGTCATGGCATGTGTTTCGTGGTTTATGTACTGTTGCCTGCCCCCGACTGGCTCAAATGATGTGCAGCCACTCTGGTGCTGGTACTGTACAATTTTATAGTAATATTCAGTGAATCCGTCATGTACTGTATAAAATGTGCTATTTTGCATTTATGGTGTATCATAAAGGCTGCATTTATAATTGTTTGCACACAGAGCATGGAGACACCATTTATCATTTTGTTTATGCGAAATAAAGGGGGAAAATAGTGATTCATTCACATTACAATTGTTTTCAGCCCTTTCTTAAGCTTTTAGTGGAACTCTTACTTTGCATGATTTATGATGCGGTTAGATTGAGTGTTTTTTTGGTTTAGAGCAGTGGGCACTGCTGTTAACAGATGATTAAACCTGAATAGGTTTTCATACAGCATCATGTTAATAATGGTCTGTGTTTACCATCTGCATTTTGCTTACTAAAGGATAAGGTGTCACACAAAACCTTCCTCCACATTCAAGCAAATACCTCCATATTCAAATGTATTTTCATCACATGCTTTTAATTTACTTGGCAAACTTAGACTGTATCCCTAATACTTCAAAAGTCATGTTACTAAATGCATGCAAAGAGTCACAAACTCCACTAATGCTTTTAGTTTTAAGGTCACTGATCCAGTTGCTCATATAAGTTGACTTGTTCATGCATTTTTCAAAATAGCAGCTAACCATAGTAACACAATGTAGACTGTGTAACAATGTGACCTCTTGCTATATCACATCAGGCAGGTTGTAAAATACATTCTGCTTACGTAAAAAACCATAAAAACAGGAACTTAAACTGAAGAGGAAGCAATTACAGCACTGGAAGCTGTGAATTAAATCAATTATGGTGGTATAATGGTTTATTTAACAGCTTTGTTAATTATAGCTGCAATGTTGTCGTTCCATCAGGGGGACTGTGTCTGTCCACATCACCCCCAACTGTGATGTCAAGAGCGCTTTTCATCTTTGCATAATCATGGTGCGTCTGTCCGCATTTGGGTCAAATGAGGCCCCAGGCCAAAATGGCCCGTCTCAAATGAGACAGCTGGCGTGCCGGCCACATTTCTGTCTGTATTCAAATCAAGCTAAAATATGTTGAAAGTGGAAAAAATTGGTAATGATTTAATGATTGTGTATTTGTGGGTTTTGAAACATTAAACACTTTGGCTGTCTTAAATGACAACAAAAGTGTCACAGTGATTGGCCAACAATGTTTTAAATTCAACAGTGTTGAATTTCCAGTACAATGAAATCTAATTGTATAAAAGCAGCACAGCAGGTTTTGAGTATAAATGACTATAAAATCATAAACACAACTGTATGACTCAATGCATGTATGACTCAGTATTTCCATTGTTTTATTTTTCTCCTTGGGCTGTGGCACAAGCTATCACTATCATTCAACAGGTTAATTGTTCTGATATTATCGTCTCAAGATTAGCTAGCTATCTGATTCATTGAATCTGCAAAAAACGCATGAGTCTGTTTAAATAGGCTTGTCAAAGGTGATGGAAGAAGCCTTCCCAACATGAAATCACTCCCCACTAAAGATCATGAGGAGACGCAACACAGCATCATTACGCAAGAGGGAAAAGCAGCCGTCTGTCCTAAATATATCACCATGCATGGAACCGAAAGTTGCAGATGGAGGGAAGCAGCTGTTAAGTTGCACGCAAACTGGATAGCACTTTATTTTGTCATGGGGAATTATTTTTCCCCCGAATAATTCCAATGTTTAATGAATACATAATTTTATGCATTCATTCATTATTTGTGACACTTTTAATGTCAAGCCTAGTCTGCTTTTGAATTGATTGTAGTCTAGAGCCTGAGCTCCTCCACAGTTATAATCCAACACAATATAACACATACAGTTCAAATCAATGAGCGCTCCTTGCATTTTGACAAGACCTTCCACCTTACAGTGTTGGGCAGGCAGTAGGTTAGTACTATAGGGCCTGATTTAAAGTTCTTGTGGTAATGAGTATGGTGGATAAAGGTCTTTCATTAACCTCCTTATTACCAAATCGATAAGCAGTGTGTCAGTGGTTCACTGCTGTTTGATTCACGATTGAGAGGTAAAGTGAAAGGTGATGGGCTTGCTCTGATTGCCCTGCTTATATTCATTCAATCCAATTATTCATTCAATTAAACATGTTTTGACAGACGGATGCAGTTACTGCACCCTTAGCAGCTAGTCATGTATTAACATGCTATAGCCTGAAGACATGTGCACAACATCAACCCCAACTCCAGTGATTAATATAGTGCAAACATAGTTTCATCTGTTTATATTTTTATACAATTCCTTTCCATCCTTTTCAATTGTATTTAATTAATGCTGGTAACTTTGTTTACCTCATTTAATGCAATTTTTAAACTGGTATTGGGTGTCATAAATATGATATTTGCAAATTTTTACAGTCTTTTTCCGATTGTTATTCTGGGCAGGAATAAACAATAAAATACGATAAAATAAAAGCACAATAAAAAAATAAAATAAAAGCAGGAATAAACAATAAAATGAAAATTATTTATTAAATAGTAATTAAAAAGTTTCAAATCAGAACAAGCATATAATTGCACAAATCACTGAAGTCCAATTTAGATGAAAAGAGGAACTAGTGAGTAAATAATCGTAATATATTGTAGTTTTAAATAACTATTCACCAAACATAAAGAATCACAATTATATCTCACTGTGACCAAGATATCAACATAATGCTGCTCCTTTAGTCCTTAGTTCTCATTTTAATTATCTCCTAATTATCTTAATAAGTTTGACTACAGTTACATTCACATTATCCCAGTGTGTAAAATAGCATATGATGTGTTGAGATTTAATTTCAGTAAGAGAGAGATTTTAATTGTTGCTTGATTCTCTTTCACACTCTTTAGACAGGTTGTGAAATGTACCATTAAAACCTTGTTGTTGTTTGAAGCACATCTACAATTCCAGATTGTTTGAACGCTAAAATAATCAAATCAAATCATCTGGGACATGTTTGTTAACACAGTGGCAATTTAACAAACACATTATGAACACCAGGCATCAGTAATTCACAGCATATATTAATTCTCTAAATTGGTATGTTTGTATTGTATTATTGTGTGTGTGTGGTGTTTTTAAATTTAATGTAAGGTATATTTTGAGCCTGTAATATATCTTTTATCTCAAATATCTTCCTCTTATTTTTCCATTATTTCAGAACATTCCAAGATCTTTCCAAGCAGACAGACTTGAGCTATGGAACAGTGAGAGATTCAGCTGTGTATGAGTACTTCAGGGTGAAGGGTACAAACCCCCTGGAGCAGGACAGCACTTTCGCAGAGCTATGGAGAACCATCAATAAAAACCAGGGACAGGACAACTCTGTGACCTCTCCTGCTGAGGGAATCCGCAAGGTACCTCACACAAACAGCCCTGTTAGTTACAGATGAAGAGGGGAGTGAGGAATGAAACAGTCCACATATGACAGATCTCTGGGAATTACAGTCCTACAAATGCACTCAGTTATTGTAAGGGACACAATAGGGGCTAGTTGTCACACATATTACTCCTGTGAATATTTTTAATACAAAAACCTTGTGGCAAGAACATAGTTCAGTGAAGGTAAAATCTACATTGAAAATATAATTACCCTTGACCGTATATGTGCAAGCATATAGCGCAAAATAGCAAAAGCTATTTCCGCATTATTATAATGAAAAAAAAAATATTTGTGGGTAGAATTAACATATGCTATTCTAATATAAGATGGTTTTAAACTATTTGAAACCAACATGCAAAACCACTAAAACTGGATATTTTACTTAAAACCTTAAAATTATGCAGCTGTCCACATAGGACAACTGGCCCCTGTCTCACTGTATATCTAAATATCTCCATGAACAACACCTGAAACAGGCATTTTTATTAAGTAAGAGGGAGATTGAACTGACAAAGCTTAGATTGAACTGACAAGTGCAATAGATAGTGGAGAGCTATGTGATGCTGAAAGTATTCTGTGTACTGCTCTGTAAGAGCTGTCCATGGACTGAATATGAGCTGCATGGGTCACAGTGAGAGCTGTCCATGGTGCTGAAATTCTTTTTGATAGCAGAGTTTTTGCGTCTTTGCATCATTAAACACAGAGCAGGAAATAGAGCATTCTAGTCTGACAGAAAACATGAGGCAGATACTTTAGTATTTAAATATATTTAAATATAAAACTCATTGTTCTACAAGTGTTGTCCTACAATCAATTCATATGCTGCTGAATGCATTCGTGTATTACTGCTTGTTTGATAAAACTTTCTTAAAAGTCACTTTTTGGACAAACTGTTGCCAATGCCAAGAGATTTTTTAAAGAGAAGCAAACGCTTGATATCTAAAACAAACCCTTTGATAAAAGTTAGATCATTTCACAGAAGCGCTTTCTGTTGGCATGCTTTCCACAGGAGATATCACCAAAACCATGAATCTCAAGATGAGTGTATTCCAGCCCAGTTACATAACTGACTATTAAGCTAACAATTCAGCAGGCTGGGAATTGATTTCTTAAGCAGAATAATGAAAGGAGATAAGACTGAGAGAAATGGACGTCTCACCCCCGCACTTTGGATGATGTTGAATAATGCTATTGTCAGGCCGTCTATGCTAAAGTGATTAACTGCCACTAATTGTCCAACAGACTCGCATATAAAGGCATTGTTTCAACTCTAGACACTCTCCCTGTGGACTTTTAAAAAATAAACACATTTTTCACTTTGTTATTTGTTTCCTAACAATGTTTAACAGTGTGTAGACGTATCACAGAGGAATTCTGTTACTTATGTAATGTTTCTGAAATGTCATGAACAAATGTGTCTCGGTGTCATTTCCACATATATTATGTTTTTGTAATGTTAGTAATTTGTGTAAAGATTTATACAACACAATTAGGGTTATAATATTTTTAATCGGACACAGTCAGTAATAGACACACAGGTTACCACTGGCCTTTTATTTAAATCACAGTCTACCTTTAATAGACTTTCAAGCAGTATTTTGAAAGTAATCTACATTCCAATACTAGATGTAATCTTCAAAAACATACTGTTAATATTTTAGGCAATAGTAATACTTCACACAGAGGAATGTAAGGTTTATGGAAGCGTCAGGGGAAGATGGCTTCTTTGTCATCATACTATTTTTTCCGTTTACTTGTCATATGAAAGTTTGTCATAACTGTGTGCGTGCAGTAGAACTCAAGTTTAAAAGGGATGAGTAGACGTTTGTGCAGCTGTATTTATTGTAGTGGGGAAAAAAATGCATTTTTCCTGGGAGACACAGATCTCTTAAAGAGAGCGAGTGAGGCATGTTCAAAGCCGTCTCATGACTTTCAATGAAATGTAAACATCTTTTATTTTGAATGATGTCTGTGACCCGTCTGACAGCCATTGAGTTACTATAAAGTGAATCCTCAGGCTGTGTTTACGTTACTGTTATCAAAAAACATCAAAACCTGCCATGATGTTCAGCCATAAATAGGTGTATTAAATATTTTAGTGTGCTTGTGTGGTTCCTCTCAGGTGAAACGCGATTCGTACGCCTTCCTGTGGGACATGTCGGTGCTGGAATACGCCGCCCTGACGGATGACGACTGTACTCTGGTGGTCACAGGAAACGGCATGAGCAGCAAAGGATACGGCCTGGCTCTGCAGCACGGCAGCCCCTACCGAGACCTCTTCTCTCAGAAGTGAGTGATTCCTATCAGAGCGTGCGCTCCATGTGATCAGGAAGAATGATACAAGTCGTTAAAACGGCTGAAAGATCAACACCCCGGTTTCAATCATTTTCAAGTCAATATCAAGCTCCAAGAGTCTGCAAACATCACAGCGTGAGACTGTGATGAATTGCTTCCTTTTTCCCTTCATCACATGTCCTGTCTCTCATTTGCATTGCATTTATTTTCCTGGCAGACACGGTGCATAACATCTCACAGGAGAATCTGTGAATTGCGTTGCTCCTCCATTCATTTATCTGGGATTTCTCCATTCTTCTCCGTGCTGGCTTTCATTCACCTCACCCTCAAGCCCTTCATTTGTTTGACTAATTTGCAGTCGTATTTTCATCTCGCACCAGCATCCTGCTAATGCTAATTAGCTTTAGGGAGAAACTCACTGACAATTAATAATGCACATATTCTCAGCAACATCAGAGCTGTTTTTATAGAGAATCCTCTACAATCACCTGCCCGTGTTTCACATCTGTTCTGCATGTGATAGTAGATTTTCCTCTTCATCTAACAGAGTTTCAATTGATACAATAAAACAGATGTTATTTTTTCAACTTGTGACATTTTCTTTTCTATCATTAGTTTTTGACCTTTTCCTCTCGATGCTTTACAAACACATCCACTTTCTGAATCTCAGCAGGATAGAGATGAATCATTGTGAACATTCAGAATGTATGTATGGAGGGTTTTATAAATTAACAGCGTAATGGATAGAGATGAACATGATTGTTTAAAGAGCAAATGGTCATTGTCACTTAAAGTGATTAATTTCATTGATGTTTTGCAGGCATCAGGGACCTTTTGCTGCTATCATTTTAATTAATGAATTAATTAGCTTGT
The DNA here is from genome assembly GCA_036877625.1 of Ambastaia sidthimunki. Classification (NCBI taxonomy): domain Eukaryota; kingdom Metazoa; phylum Chordata; class Actinopteri; order Cypriniformes; family Botiidae; genus Ambastaia; species Ambastaia sidthimunki. The sequence continues at coordinate 11,026 of JAZGTK010003823.1, forward strand.
TCTTTTACATTTGAAATCCATACGTTATAGATTTCCATCATATTCCATTATATTTTCATCATTGGTCATTTTTCCTTCCATTTTTCTTCCTGATAAAGTTTCCAACAATTCAGTGGAACAGACGTAATTAATATATGTTAATATTATATGTGAAATTAAGTACTGTATGGATCAGAAATGGGAATTCAAATGCATAAGGCTAAAAATAAACTTTCTTCTCTCCTCATCAGGATACTTGACTTGCAGGAGAAGGGAGACCTTGATATTCTCAAGCAGAAATGGTGGCCACGCAAAGGTCGCTGTGACCTAGACAAGCAAGCGGAACCCCAGCCGGAAGGCCGTGCCCTGAGACTACACAGCTTTGCTGGGGTCTTCTGCATCTTAGCTGCGGGGCTGCTGCTGGCCTGCCTGGTGGCTGCTCTGGAGTCTTGGTGGAATGGCCCACGCTGCCAGCGGGCGCAGCCCAAAGAGGTGACCCCTCAGGCGGCCAAACTACGGCCAACCCCTGCCCACCGCGCCCAGGAATGTGCAGCCACTGCCACACTCTACTTTATGGATCCAGACTCCACTGACGCAAGCCCTGATTTAGTCGAGCTCCAGTACACCCAGCTATAGGTGTGACCATCAAGAACATACCACCTTCCGTTTGCTGAAGTGTTGCCAAAGAGAAAGCAAGAAGGAAGGGTGGAGGGGGGGAGTTCAGAAGCACCAAAGAACCAATTAAATCGTTGATTTCGCAACGGCTAGTTCACGCTGCCCAACAAACATCCTCCATTAGTGTGTTTGTTGGGTCAGTGTGAAAATGGTCTGACTCTAAATCAACAGCCAACTTAACCACAGATTGTTTGAAATGTTGGCATTTGTAATTATAAATAGCTCTGTTATTGGCAACTAATAGTCATACTTTCCTTTTATTAAATAGCATAATTCATAACAGCATCCCCAGCATCCTCATATTTACATTCTCTTTCTGCTAGGTTCTTAGCTAAAGCTCGTACCTGGATCCCTAAACTAAAGTGTGTGCAATGAGAAAGCCAGTGACTTATTGACTTCTGCCCAAGTGTTCTGCAGTTCAGTCTTCCGTCCGCTTTTCCTCTCCTTCTCTATTTTCCCTTTGGTGATATCTGAAGCAAGTGCTTTGGTGAGAGCAGCAGCTCATAAAACGAATATTACAGCTCAGAAACATTGATTGCCGATACCATAATATTAAATTCTGAAGACACTGTTGAAGATATTGAATAATAATGATTACAGGTCTGCATTATGACTGCCATTTGTCAGCTGCTGGAAATTTGACTGCATTTGAATTAATAGCTCACCAAGAGATAAGGAACAAGAAGTATAACTTCTGTCGGCTTTCAGGCGATATTGCTTTCACCAACCCCTTGTTCTCACTTTAAGGTGTTCATATCTGCCATGTGCCTTCAGAATTGCAATGTTGTTTTTATATGCAAAAAGCTATTAGCTGCAAATCTATCGCCTAGTTCAGTGGCTTGCTGCACTGCCACAACCGTAATGAGGGACGTGATTAGAGCTCTACTGCAGATATTGATGCGTGTAAGCCAGCACTGCTCCGGCAAGCAATAAGAACCACACGATAACTAACCCTGCAGATTGACACTTTACATTTTTATTCTCCCCTGTGAATTCTTATTGCAATTATATGCCAATATCCAGACAGTCACGGGTTCTCTGTGGTCTCATGCAGGACACTAAGGGCTGCGCTCTGGAGATGGCGTCTGGGTCATTGGCATATAATGAAATTACAACTGCCGCAGGATGCGCACGGGACGTTTGGCCAGAGAGAGAGAGAGACTGGGAGGACTCGCAGGCTCTTTACACAGGTCAGCAGAGACCTGAGCAGGGACGCCTGGTAAACACAGGGGCTGAGGATAGGGCAGATCGGGGCTATTTGGCACACACAGAAAGCTGTTGAGCATTTCCACTGTTATTGGTTAGGAGAAATTATACTGTTGATGAAACACAGCATAATGTTTTGTGATATTGACCAATAAAGAGCAATTAACAATCATACTGTAATTCAAGAATAGCAAATATGTAAAAGGTAGCAAATGAAAGTATTATGCTGTTGTTTTGACAAATATTGTGCTAAGTGAATTGTATAAATTTGAAATGTGAACATGTGTCCCCAGTTATAAAAAGAGAACACAGTTCAACCTCAATGTGGTTTTATGTTCCTGTGTTTACCCAACAGCTATAAGAAAACAATGATATTGAAATTGGCAAAAATTGTCTGCCATCTTCAGACAGTTTTGAACTAGGTATTTAAAACTCACATAAAAAGCACTGCTAGAGAAAACAGACATGTGTATAATCAGACTTTTGATTCTTAACCTTAGATACTTAATTGTAGCCCTTGTGACAACCTCCCTGTGTGACGACTACAGTAGCTCCGGTCTCCCCCATAGGACAAAGAAATATTAGCCGAGATGCCAGATTAATTTACAGAATGCCAGAAATATGTAGAGGAACAAACATGCTCCTGGAAACGATTAGGGCAAAGTGATGGTCTGCATCAGTCACGTTACAGTTTGTATGTGGTTGTGGGTGGTGAGGCAATTATGACTTAGCCATGCATAAAATCACATAGGAGAGCCAACTGTTAAGAGACACAGACAGAGTCAGAAAGATTTATTCATATTATGAGGTTTAATATGTTTCAGTACAAGCTGTTTAGAGACTAGAATAGTGATTTATTCATGGAGTCTCTCTGCCAAAGCATCACTAACTGAATTCCACTGTGTGCATCTCCATCACCCTCAATATTTTCATCAAATCCATCTGTTTTGTCATCCATTGGATCACCTATTCAGTGGCTGCACTGATGTCCCAAAATATTACAGTTTGGAATCAAAAAGGAAATTGGCCTCCGGTTCTGTTATTTGTCACTGACTGTAAGGGCCCCAAATTGGGTGTATTTTAATTGCAAAATAATGCATTTTTAATTAGATGCCATATCCAGACGTGCAAAGGTTTTCCAGTACAGCTGCATGAGATCTAATTATCTCCTCATTGATCTTATGGCTCAGAAAAATAGTCTTAGAATGTGATTTTTCTAATTACCCAAATATGAGCAAAAACTGTATAACATAAGCTGATTTCTCGGTATCGACCGTACAGTAGCAGAATTATCGAAGATCCGGTTATTGAATTAATCTGAAAACATTAAGGCATTAAAGAGTTGTAGAAAATGAAGAGGTAAATGTTATGCTGTCTGTCTTAAGGTGATTAACAGAATAGTTATGGATGTTATGTTATCAGTGCTGACTGACACTTACAGATAATGCGTCTCATGGGAACTGAATGACTATCAGGGCTGTCTGGGAGAAATGGAAGCAGTTAGCATCCCGTTAATGTTGGTTTGATTCTCTCATTAAGAGGCACGTCGTGACATCACTGACGCATAACCAAAGCTATTTCACGGCAGTGCATATCAAAGAATGAAGAAATGCCATATATAAGAAATTAGTCCTTCGCAATAAGCCACAAACATTGAATCACTGAAGCTTGTGTTTCCAATTCAATTTAAGGGCCGTTTCTTTGCACAAGCTCTCATTTGCATCATTGATTTCTTTAATTTGGTACGTTTTTTGTGTATGTCATGCTGTTTTAATATTCAAAGGTTTGGCTTGCTGGAGGGGGTGGAGACATTGATTTTGTTGTATTTTTAGGAGCGTGTGCAGTGGTGTCAGTAGTAAGTTGTGTATCTGGCAGCATTATTCAGAGATTGTCTATACTGGGTACATGTAGCTCAACTGCTGGGGTTTGGCACTAGCAAAGATCATGTGTTTGTTTCCCAGCAATAAATTGTACTTTGAAAGCGCTGCAAGGTACTTCTTATAAAAGCCTAAAAGCCTGATGAATGAATGAATGTAAAAGTTATTGTTTGAACCCTCAGTAAATACATTTTGCTTCACATAAACAGCACACAAGAATCATTTTTAAGGATTGAAGTTTCATTCTTATTCTCCCGCATCACTTTCTTTTCCTCAGTCCTTTTATTCATATCTGTTTCTCACTTGAGTGCTTGCCCCTTTTTGCCTTTTCATTTCTCACGTATTCTTTCTTCCACCCCACAAATCAATTCCTTTCATCGTTCCTTTGCTTTATGCTCAATCCCTCTATTTCTTTTGTCATTCCCAGGACAAAGAGGTGAATCTGGAGCAGGTTCACCAACGTTTGACTGGGCTGATGGAGGACGATCTGGCACACAAGCAGCTACCAGGTCAGTCTCTGGAGATCTCTGCCCTGGACATGGGCAGTATGCGGCCACAGCAGGTCTCACAGGAAGCCCTGAGAGATTTCCCCCCTGGGGCCCTGTCCGTGACCTCGTTCCTCCAGGAGGGTCCTGGAGTCGGCCGCGTGCCCGGACGGAGCCTCCCCCTCCCTCTCAGCAGTTCCACTCTGCCCCCCTCCATGCGTTGCAAACACCGGGCACCCAACGGAGGCCTTTTCCGTCAGAGTCCCGTAAAGACACCTATGCCCATCTCTTACCAGGCAGTGCCCGGGGGACCCATCCCAGAAGCCATTGATCCAAGCCATGGGACCTCTATTTGAGCTGACCAATCACAACATTCTAAAGACTGTCAACCAGCCAATCAGAGATATCGGGCCAGTCTGGACCAGGTCTGAATGCATTTATACAGTTGCATACATAAAAAGGGAAATTGAGATCTTTTTATTTCAGTACAGATAAAACATATGACTGTGAGTAAAGGGACACTGACTTTTCTTGATTGTACATATTTGTATATAGCAAGAGACAGCAGTGAAGTCAAAGTGTATTTTGAATATTCATGATTTTTTTTAAGTTGAGTTTAAAAGAATGACATAAAATTACAGACTGTTTGAATGGCTTTGTAAATTTTGTTCTAAAATAAAACTGAGAATTCCTTGTGGATGTTTTCTAAGTGCCACGTTTAAAGATTTTTTTTTTCATTTGGAGAATTATTATAAAGAAGATTATAAGAACTAATTAGTGTTTTTTTTTCTTTGATCTTCAAATTTTTTTATATAAAAGAAGCTTTAAAGAAAAATGAATGGATGAGATTGCAGGGTTGTGGAGGCATCACTTGTATCATGTTTGATCCCAGGGAATATAGTTTTAGTAGCAGCTCTTCAGCACATTGTCTTAGAGTCTGTATGGAGGCTGAATCTGTCTTAGTCTGATTCTTAATATTGTATTGAATCTAAAGCCGAGACATATGTACATTATATGTACTTAAAATTCTGCAAACTTACAGTATATGGCTTCAGATCTTTTTATAATGTATTATAAACTGACATGACTCAACTTTATTATTGTGAGAACACAAGACAGAGAAACAGAAAATATCAAAATATTCCTGGGTGATACAATTTTAGTGGCTTCTCTTGAGTAGCAGTATTTTCATATCAGAGACCAAGCTGAGAGGATAAAGAAAATTCAATATATAAACCATCTTTGTTCTGTTGCTGAAACCAGTATGGTGACAAAACTATGTCAAAGGAAAATCACAGTGGTATTTAAGATTCTTTTGGTTAAAAAAATAAACTCTTTTGCACAAAATCTTTTATCTACTTAGTGTTTATTGACATGAACGTCATGTTTTTCTGTGATTTAGTATGTCGAGAGTATCCGTATACACAGATCCAGACCAAACCAATCAATGATTTGATGGCAAGGCCGGGCTAGAGAGTGCAGATGTATCTTTGCAACAGATGGATGGATGTCTCATACTTCATCTTTAAAATAACATTCTGTTTATCTCAGATACTAATAATGATCAACAACTGACATTCCCCTACGGAGGAAATCAATAAAAACTTTAATTATACAGTTTGTTTTCAGATAAACTCTACGTGACTATTGATTTACTGAATCCTCATGGTGTATGTTTTGTAAACAGCAGAGCTAGCCTATTTCCACTATTGAATTCAACCACATACCTGCAACTTTGAGCTCATCAGAGATTGTTTTGCACTGCTGGTTTGTGAAAACTCATGGTGGTTTCAAATTTTCCCTCTTATTTCAATATACTTTCAGTGTTGTCTTCTCTGTTCCACATCTCTGCTTTCTTCCTCTCCTCTCAGTATGTTGCAGAAGCGACTCGCGGCCTATAACACTCTATTCTCCGAAGCCTAACGTGAAATTAAAAGGTCACAGTAGTGGACATAGTTGGATTTCCTCTCCTTTTGACCCTGAGGCTACAAAAACAGACTGGATTTCCAGCCAGAGCTGAGAACTCAAGCCCTTGAGTTGTTTGTTTGTTTGTTAGATAGCCAGACCAGTATTGACCTCTTCATCCCTTCTGCCAGCTCAGTGTCAATAAGAAAAGATCGGGAGCGCCACACTGATGCAACCAATGGTCCTGTTTTGAAGTTCATACCTCAACACACGCATCAACACTGTTATAGCCGAAGTGGGGAGGTCATGATACTTCTATAATAAGATTATTTGTAAGCCTTTAAAGATTTATATATACCGTATCATTCATCTGCTGGTTTCACAGTGATATTTGTCCATGGCTGATTGATCCTTTTCATCTCAGGCTTTTACTAAACTTTAAAAGGGCATGAAAAGTGAAATGAGAGCCAGCCTGCATGAAATGCTAAATAAAAATTGTAAAAACTCAGGCTAAAAATTTTATGCCACACACAATTTGTGAGAAGATGTTCAGAAATGTTTGGCTCTGCTTCTGACTGAAACGTTGAAAAATAGCTTATTTGCGTTCGATCAAAAGGTCTCGCTTGGCATCTGTAACCATAGCTAACAGCATGCTAATATTTCAGTAGATCTATAAATTCATGTGCTCAGCTTCGGGTAGCACATTTGTGACATTTGTTTTTAACAAACGATCTTGCAGCCATCTGTCTGTGTGCTCTGATTTCACTGGTCATTCAAGACTTGTTTAAAAAACCTGTTCAAAACACATGCAAAGTGTAAACTGAAACAAATACTACTAAAATGCATTCTCTGTTCTCATCAGTTGTTGCAAGTTTCAATGTGTGCATTGATCCTGCACTTATATTGAACTAATGGAATAAGACTAAAAATACACAAACATGGCAAACACACATTTGTCTCACAACTTTTTATTGATCTTATATTGCTATATTGTGCTAATGACATGTCATTGAATTCCCCCTGCACATAAAAACAACCCTCACAGTCACATTTTCACATGTTCACATTATTTAGTATAGTAGCTGTTTTACTCATGGTGATCATTGGCTGGCACAACAATGTAATTTTGTTTTCTTTGTGGGGTCATTTGCCTCCCCCAATTTGGGCAAAACCTGATATACACAACAGCTATATCTATTGTCCAGCGGTTTGGACTTCATTGCAAATGATTTAAAATAATTTAATTTCTTTATTTCATCACAGTTTATCCTATATACATATAATTTAAATTCAAAGTAAAAAGTGTGTTGCATATTAAACAAATATGCTAATTGTTTCTAACAACATATAAATCTAAAGATAAGCAGTTGGTTTCTATGCAATTACATGAGGAAGGTTAAAAATATACAGCTAGATAGTAAATGGACTAATGAACGTCAACAAACAAACAGTTGAAGGCAACTCAGGCGAAAACAAATGTCAATCAAATGTAACTGAACTGAGTGATGAAAGCTTTAGGGCCAGAGCTCGAAAGTGAATAGAAGGTAATTAGTTGCGCTAAAGACACTTTTCGATTGAAAATGCATCATTAATGCTTTTATAGAAAGATTGCAGGAGATGTTTATTAACATCCTATTTTTCTAAAGAAATGATTGGCACTTTTGTGGTCTGGGACTTAATATGAGACTTGATATGCAAAATCCTGATTCCTAATTATAGCAGAAAAATATGAACACAATACAGCAGCCAAAGAGGATACTGATGCTTTTGAGTCTTGCTAATATGGGCCATTAGTCATACAAATGGGCGCAGACACACAAGCTCTGCATCAGATACACAAAGACCACAATCATTCAAGATTCAGTAGCGATAAACATGCAGCCTTCTTTCCTTAAAACAGTCACAAGCTGTACAGAACAAAACAAAAACCGCATCAGTTAATACGTCATGGTGATTTTGGTAAACCTCAGCCTTCCACCCATGACATAGCAAGAAGCAAATCACAGACCCCTGCCTTATCTACTGTAGCACACAGACTGGCACCCTAACCTTGAGAAGTCATTTTGCTAGATCAATATTTGCCAGACTGAGAGATTGAGAGGCAAGCTAAACAGTGCAGCTTAGAAGAGCTGAAGCGAATATCAATGGCCACAGGTGAGAGGTGGAGAAAGAAAGAAATATGGCGGCTGTCAGATCACATTTTTTTCAAACTCCATCACGTTTCAAGTGGTGCGGGAAGATACGTGGTGCAGGCGTACGTGTGTTTTGTAAACTGCAACTAACATTTGGGAAGCGTTACTTAAAGTACTGCTGAGCATACAGTTAAAACAGTACAAGAACGCAATGCATTTTTAACACAAGTGTATGTTGTTTTATAAATGTGCGGGTCTATGTATTCACAGGTTCACACGGAATTTGCAGTTGCAATATTCCACCGAAGGTTCAGCAGAACAGAACTGGAATGCAGATCTTTGTGGCCCTCATAAATTTGTTAAATAATTAAATAAAAAATAACTTATTTATATTTTCCATATTTAAATCTGTTTCTACATTCCACAGATTTTTCCCTTAAACAACCACAGAATATGAAAAAAATTAAAAAACAATTTTTTAAAAACATTTATAAAATGTTATTCATTAATTGCAAAACCTACCATTGTGGACTTATTTAAGTAAGTATCCACTTTACATCATAATTAAGAAATGTATGTAAAAAAAATTCCATACATAGTTTTTTCTGTAGATAGTCTTTAATACAGATTATAATGTCAGTCAGTGCAAACATAAGTGAAATAAACAATGCTAGTCAATGTCTAGCTTTGAAGCCAGATATTTTCCAATATTCCTGTGTACTCCTACAAGTAAAAAATATTTACCGTATATGCTTTTAAAATCTCTCTATCAAGTAAATAGACTCACCCTGCACAAAACAGAATTTTATCCAATCAAATGTTCTTTTTAATCATTTCCCCCAACACTGACCAGCAAGTAACCAATCATGGTTCACACCAGTTACAAGCTTCCCGTTTTAACAGGAAATTCCACAGACAACATAGCACTAATTAGGCAACTTTATAGGGCATTTAAGAAAACAAATCCTAACAGCTGTGTATGTGTTCAGAATGGGATTTCTCCATACAGCTCCACTGTTTCAGATCTTGTTCTAGCTGAACAAACAGAGCTCTCCTCAGCCTCCCTGGACCACCCAGCACGAGTCAAATGAAAGAGACATCGCCTTCCTGCTGTGCCTCACCAGCTCAGAGATTTATTGCAGGTGATGAGTGTGCAGACAGCCGTTAACCTGTACCTGTACTGAACCGGATTAGCTGTATGATAAACAGCTTCTCCCCATTTGATAAATAATCCACAAGACAGAGCAATGAAACTTTTATGCTGTGAAACGTGAAAGGCTTCTGGAAAACAAGACAGCATCAGACTTTCACCTGCCTCTCTCTCTCTCTCTCTCTCTCTCTCTCTCTCTCTTTCTCTCTCTCGTTCTGTCTTACTCCATCACATCACCTTGAAAACCTTTGACTAACATTTTTAAATTAAACTCTGTATTTGTTGCAATTTTGTTGAAAAGAAAAAACTTTAATTAAAAAAAGTTCAAAAGACAGTCCGCATCTCCAGTACTGTTGAGGATCAACTGCTCTTTCTCTTTAGATTTCTTCTTCCTTAAGGAAAATGAACGTTTTTTCGTCTTTTTCTGGTTGGGGCTGGTGGGCAGTGGGTCCGGGTAAAGCGGGGCATCTCCGGGGCTGCGGAGCTCAGAGCTCGACGGTAAAGTCACGGATCCTTTGAAACTCTCGTGCTCACCCGCAGGTAAAGCATCATCCCTGTTTTTCTTATCAAGAGACTTTGATTTACCAAAGAAATTAAAAAATGGTTTAAAATTCATTTATGAACTGCCACTGGATATGTTAGAAAAGAGAGAAACTTGTCTGTTAAAACAGAAGCGACCACAGCTGTGGCAAAATTGGTCAGTAATATTTTCAAGATGGAGCTCAGCAAAGAGCCATTTGGCAACATCAAACAGTCTCCACAATACACCACAACATTTCAAGAAATATTTGGGCCCGGAAGCCACGCAGTTCTAAAAGAACAATTCTACAGTAAATCTTGAGCTCCTTGTTTACTTTTGAAGGTTTCTGTAGTGAAACATAAAAAGCAGCCTCGACTAAAGCTTTACCTTCCATGACCCTTTGATACAGAATTCCAACTCATTAGTTTCTAAGTGAGATTCTCTGCTTCTGTCTGTGAGATTAGAGGCAGCACAGCTGGTGTGATATGCTCTTCAGTCTCTGAACTGAAGCTTCTCATTCCACCATCTTCAGTTACACTGTGCTGTCAGATCACATTCACTAATTAACTGAATCAGTCTTACATTTCATTTTAAATGCACAATTGCTAATTATTTTCTACATTGCTTTGGTCCAGTGCTTGGCTACGAGTGCATATTTTTAGATTATTTTTCTTAAAGGTTTATGTTAATGTCATTTTATTTCTACTGTATAGAACAATTTACTTATAATATATCAAATATGTCAAATAAGAATATTACTTATTTGATAAAAAAGACTGTAAGACTCTCCTATTAGCCTTTACGTAACATAACTCTGATTTATTCTCCCTGACAAGTTTCTTGTGATGTTGTTAATCACTGTTAGCCTATAGCTTTAATAGTCTCTCTTTCTATTTGTTTTTTCTACCGAGTAAAGTAATTGATGTTTTTCATTCTGACATATATCCAGCTGGCTTGGGGGGGCGTTCAACACAGAGAGTGCTGGCAGAGCCTCTCTCTCTCTCTCACACACACACACACACACACACTGTCACACACTGTCACACATGCCCTGAAAGTTGCATCAGCACCTCGTTGGCACGCAAGACTCCGCAACAAACAGAAGCAAGACATTGTGATGTCGAAATAAACCCCTGCTGTCCCCTAAAATTTCAAACTCTGAACGTGATTCTTCCTGAAGCGTTCCATACACAGTAACTCAGAACACACCTCCAGAAAAATACAGTTTTTATCTCTCTGTTAGAATATAAGGAAAGCAATGCATAATTCATAACCATAACTAATAAAAAAACACAATACATCACTTTTTTGTTTTTTAATTGATATGCTGTTTGCTTTCTGCATGCACTAAAAGGCGTCGGATGCTTGAAACAATGGCTTTGATTAATGTGATGTCTGGGAACTGAGGAGACATGGAAATTGTAATGTTTTGTGATTGTATGGAAAGGTTGAGGAATGAATGTTATGTGGTGTATAAATGTGAATTTAAAAAGGACGCTAACAACTTTGGAATTTGTTTAATATATATGATATATTTTGTTAAAAAATGTTCTACTAATGTTACTTCAAGAACTTTTTTTATACCTGCGAGAACTTTTAGAGAATGTTAGCCAATGTTTTGAAAAATTTCCTGTTAGCTGGGGACACCTGGGGATTTTTTATTAGTTTGTTGAAAACAGTCACGTTATGTTTACATGCTACAAACATGTAACCTTTGCCAGGTTAGTAGCAGTAAACCCTGGTAAAAATGTTTTATTTTTATTTAAGGCACTTGTCCTGTCTTGTATTGTAGGACGTTAACAAGATATCCATAATGGTCAGAATGTGGACCAGACATTTTGTTCTTCGGTCTGCGAATGTGTCTGATTACATCAAGATAAACATCTCACTGTCTCCTTTTGAAATTCAGTGGTGATATAAATAAATGGTGACTAACAGGCATGTAATGTAATTTGAATATTGAATTAAACCCAAATTAATTTAATAAAGATCCTAAGGAGAGTGGAAAGTAAATACCCCAAGCAAAGTGACTTTCTTGTGCCTGCTTATGTCAGATATCAGGGAATATTATCTTAATAAGCCTTTCAATTTTTCAATCTGTAATCATTATAGTTTACTCACAACCCTCAGATGAAGAGAGAGATCACATTACAGTATTTTGACAGTAAATGTCAGTTGCTGTGAGAGTGGGTTTGAGTGAGGGAATGATTTGGTCGCTCTCAGCCCCTCATAGCTGTCTGCAGTGCCTTTCAGTGTTGTGACAGTTCCTCTATTCTCACAAAGCTTTTGCAGCTGTGGTCGCCTGTCAGGACAAAGAGCTCCTCTAACTTCAGTCTTACAGACATGTAAGATCCCTCCCTTAACAAATCTCTCATGTCAAGCTTTAACTCAAAATAGCTGTTTTGTAACTAACTTAAAAAACAGCTATTTTAGAATAAACAGCTGCAGAAAAACAGCATTTTTCCACCCATCAATAGGGAATGAAACACAGGAGAATGTCTATTTGTCCCTTTAAATTTGTTTTGAGATCGGCTTCACTGAACTAAAAGTTCAGATTCAGATTTAAAACCCAGTTTAAAAGCCTTCCTCTCATTTTAATTTGGGTTGTACAGGTGCTTAGTTCCAGTTGATAAAAACCTTCTTTTCAGATGGTGTTCAGTGATACACAAAATCTCCTCTAAGTTGGGCGTCCAATAACACCGTAGGTGCAGCTCTGTGCTCCACAGACCTTGTCAGAGTAATTGGTTTCTTTGTGTAAGGGTGAATGCTCAGTAAATGTGGCTCAGCATTGGGCAGCTTTTTTGTTACATGAAACAAAACACCAGAGGATGTTTCCTAAACAGAGACTTTGAGAGACGTGGAAATCCAGTCTGTTTCACAAAATACTGTCTAACCGTGATCAGTCCTCATCCAACTTCATTGTCTAAATGCAATAAAAAGCAGTTTAGTATTTCTTTTGTGTTTTTTGTTTTTTGTGGGAAAAGGAATGTACTGTAGGCTTGTAATGAGACGAGGGGTGTATTACGTTTTTCGTGTTATCTATGCCTTTAAAAGCATAAAACTTTTTTCTTTAATATTTATATGTATAATTGATCTTGTAGAGTAAAAAATGCTTTAGTCCACTGTCATCATTCTTACGGTATTAACTTTTGCCAAAAATACAGTAACCAAGGAAGCACTTTTCACACTCTAAAGAATGTCCCTTTTAAAATTTCCTTTCCTCTCTTGTGCTTCTAAATAAAGAAGCAATCTGACAGGCTAATGTATCTTAAAAACACTCCCTATAATTGAGAAGAGACCTGACATAGAAAATGGAGACAAATTACAAGTTTCAGAGAGATAAGAATTCAGTTTGTCATAATAACCAGTCCCACCACCAAGCCCCCCCCTTACTAAGCTGATTTCCATGGTAATCAATTGCACAAACAGTGATTGGCTGCTGGAGAGTGACAGCTGAGCATGTCCTTGGGGACTAATTTGCATAGAGGGACTGTGGAAGGGGTAATTGATTGAAATGATGCCTCAATAAGCAGTTAATGGTGTGACTCTGGTGTGTTTATCCCCCCAGAGAGAAGGAGGGCGATGGAGAGCACACCTGCTAATCCACTGACAGATAGTAAGCTCGTCTCCACAGAGATAAGACACAAACAAAACAGGAATATGGAAGGCAATTTTCCAGTTTACACTAGAAGTGAGGACTTTATTAAGCTTTATTATAAAGTGTCATGCAAATGGCCATATTTTTAGGCACAGACTGAAGAATAAGTTTTGGGCTGGTTAGCATGGGCCAATTAGTCTCTGGTGGAACCACATCATTATGCTTCTAGGACACTCTAAAAATGGCTGGGTTAAAAACAACCCAGTTGATAACCCAGTGTTGGTTAAATATTGGACAGAACACATGCTTGGTTAAAGTAAACTAGCCAGTTAGGTTACACATTTGTAACTGTTAGAAAAACCCTAAATGTAATCATTTTAATAAATAATGTGTTTAATATTGGATTATTCTTGCTGGGTTATTCTCGTGATTTGTCTTGTGCTCTGCTGTACATTATGACATTCATGAATAAACAAATACTGAATATATGGATGTGGAGCACATTTAAACACCTTTAGGATGCCAAGTGTGTGAGCCTCGTCAAACAACAGTTTCAGGACAGTTTTAGAACAGCAGTGAGTGGTGCAAAAGTGTGTAGAGCATTTTGAGCTGATGACTTACTCAAAACTGTTTAGTCACATGACATTTATGTTTCAGGTGATTGGCTCAAAAACGTGTACTTTAGGGGGTCACATGCCAGTCGAACAACAACTGCTAAGTTGGATGGGCATGCTAACAGATATCCTGCCTGATATTACAGATTATGGAGGAGGTGTTCAAGGAGCAAACCACCACACATCATGAACCAATCCTGCCGAGGGCACTTCCTGTGACTTTTAAATAATTGTATGCTTCAAGGCCACCCTCCAGCCAGCTTTGTGCTTGACCTTCTGTCTCCTTTGTCTGAGGTCTTCAATATATCCTCCTTTATTCTCCTCTCTTTATAATGCAGCCAATTTATGTAAAGATTGGACATGTAGAGGCATTTACAGCAGCACCTAGACTGCTTTCATTGATTTAATTGACAGGAAGGATGAGTAATAAAGCTAGAGATTGTGAAGTTCTAAGAACATCAAGAAACTTTCAAAGAACCTACAGGAATATGAAATTTTTCAGAAGTAACACAGCAAACATTGTGCAGGTGTGAAAGCCTGTGAAAGTAAAGTGCTATATATGACGGGATGTGCACTGTGCATGTTCTGTATATTACAATAGCAACTCATTTTAAATGCCTAACATGTATAATTACCACATCACATATAAACTAACCATAATTACCAGTGTAACTGCTTCAGCCCTGTAGCGGTAATAACCACTATAAAGAAACAGAATCTTCGTTATTTGCCACATGTGAGGTACTAGAATTGGAGGCAGATTTGAAATCTGCTTAACATGCAACAATAGACAGAAACAAAAATACAATGAGACATCTATACATTACAATATACACATAGTATGACATCATATACACACAGTATTACAGTATGCAATGTACAGGGTGTAGTTCCCTCAACAGAACAGTTAAGAAATAGTATAGAAACTGTGTGTGTGTGTGTGTGTGTGTGTGTGTGTGTGTGTGTGTGTGTGTGTGTGTGTGTGTGTGTGTGTGTGTGTGTGTGTGTGTGTGTGTGTGTGT
>JAZGTK010003824.1:0-26185 GCA_036877625.1 Ambastaia sidthimunki
CATCTTTCTGTTGAATGAGTTTCCTGCAATTATCTCTAATGATAGCTGTTGTGCGGCCCCTTTTGTGCGGCTGGCCGGGGCCGTTTGTGTCGCAGGTCTGGATTGAGGCAGCCACACAGATCTGTTTTTCTCTGGGTGTGGGGTTTGGTGTGCTAATCGCCTTCTCCAGCTACAACAAATTCGGCAACAACTGTTACAGGTGAGCAGCCCCAAACCTTAGGTCATATTGAACCGATAATGTAAACATACATGCCGAAATTCACTGGGCATGCACATAAACACACACGTTTGGTCATAGCTAGTGTTGCTGAATTAAAATTCCTTTGATGCTTTGCACAAAGACTTTTTGCATTTTGACATAAACTGTTCCATTAATCCAGTATCAGATGTAGGTTAAACAGAATGAAGCAGCTCTCTGGAGTGTGTTTTTTAAACGTGTGTGCTTTCTTTCAGAGATGCCATCATAACCAGCTCCATCAACTCTCTGACTAGCTTCTTTTCTGGATTCGTCATATTCTCCTTTTTGGGTTATATGTCACAAAAACACAATGTTGCCCTGGATAAAGTTGCCACTGATGGTAAGCGTGTGTGTTTCTGTTGTGTATCTGATTGGCTCTGATTAAATGGGTTAATCTTAAAAAAGGTCTAACTGAAAAGTCATTGCATATAAACATTAAAAAGTGAAAGTATTATTTTAGTGATTATTAAGTGCACCAAAACACCTTGAATACTTTATTAGATCTAATATTAGATATGTTTTATACTTCATGGATGTCCTTCACATCCTTTGTGAAGTAAATACATTTTTTAATTGATTTCATTCAAAGCCTGTGATTAAAGCTGGTATTCATTGCGCTGTCATAATCTTCATTAATGCAACTGTCTGAAGACAGTGAATTATTTTTTTTCATTCTGAGAGCAAAAATCAATATGTGTGAGTTTCAGAATGTCAGCTTAATTGTAACATATCGATGTGTTGATTGTCAGCAACATTTGTGCTATTTTTCTGTTGGATTGTTTTTTGCATTCATTGCCCCAAAAATTTACTATTTGATTGCATTAAGAACTGAATAAAAATGGTACTATACATATTTTACTTATTAATTTATAAAAACTACAGCCTATATTATGCAGCAGCATTGGCTCACACTGGCCACTTAACACTGGCCAATAACATGATTTTAGAACAGGACTGTACATTTGGTCAACCAATAGTAGGGGGGCATGTTCTGGAAACCTTTATAAAGAAATGAAAATTAGCCCATAAATTACTCAACCTCAAGGCTTCTTATGTGTATAAGACTTTCTTCTTGCAGCCAAACAGAATCAGAGTTATATTTAATAATATACTGGCTCCTCCCAGCTTTATAATGTTATTGAACAGAGACCAAGATTTTGAAGCTACAAAAAATGCATTCATGAAAAAAACATTACTTCAGTTGGTTAATAAATATCTGAAGTGAGACGTTATATTTAGAAGTGCATATCACACATCAATGTAAACAAACAGATTAGAGTAGAGATATGACAGTACAATGATAACTTCTAGTCTCATTCTCTTGTGTCATGTGACCAGTCATCATATGTGCCATGATGAAACACACAGTCATGAGACGTGAGAACTAATGAGACATGTGAGAACCAATGAGATTCAAAGTTATTGACATGGAACCAGCTTACCATCATGTTGGGAGTAGTCTTTCATACAGATGTTTACATTCAAACATAAGGTTTCGATCACTAAATATGCCTAAACTAGTATCCCTTTTCTTTTACATTGTTTCCCTTTAGAAGACATTTATTAGCCCCCCAGAGTCATATAGATTACTTTATGTTATATGGATGGCGTTTCGAAATCTCTGTCTTTGTTCACGGCTGTTATACAGCTGGGAAGAGCCAGGATATTATTTAATATAACTTTGATTCTGTTTAGCTGAAAGAATAAAGTCATATATACGTAGAATGCCTTGAGGGAGAATATTTTTATGAGATAATTTTCATTTGGTGGTGATTTATTCCTTTAAAAGCAGTCAGGGGTTTGTGCTATTCCCGTTGATGGCACTAGTGGCATTGCCTACTTTACCTCAAATTAGACAGTTGGACTGTTTAATTCAGTTTAATTAGGCAATCTATATATACAGTGCAGAAAACTTAAAGTAACCTCAGTTTATTTAATTCCATTATGCTTTGTTTTTGGAGCAAATTATATACTAGTGTTAAATCTATGCCCTTTTCTCTCCAGGTCCTGGTCTGGTGTTTATTATTTACCCGGAAGCCATTGCTACACTGCCAGGCTCTTCAGTGTGGGCTGTTATCTTCTTTATAATGCTGCTCACTTTAGGAATTGACAGTGCTGTAAGTCACTGTGAAAACCCAGTTCCATCAAACTTTTCTAAATCTTAGAAACAGTAAAAAAAAAATCTAAGCTCTGGCACCTACCTGATGTATCATTTAAAATTATCTAACATAAGAAAAATCTGTGGAATGTGGATATCTTAGAAATAAAGTACAGTACATTTGCCAGTATAATAAAGTACAGTACACTTGCCAGTATAATAAAGTACAGTACACTTGCTTCCATATCAAAGTACAGTACATTTGCTAGTACATTAGCATACAGTATGGTTCCCAGTACATTAGAGAACAGGACATTTGCCAGTTCGTTACAGTACAGTACACATTACGGTACACAATGCTGTCTTTTAGATGGGAGGCATGGAATCTGTGATCACGGGACTTATAGATGAATTCAAGTTCCTGCACAAACATCGAGAGCTCTTCACCCTCTTCATTGTAGTCTCCACGTTCCTCATCTCACTCATCTGTGTCACAAGCGTAAGACCTCACCCAATTAACTTTTAATCTAATCAGCAGCAAATTACTACACATACTTTAAAAGACTTAAGAGTATGATTATAGGAAAACCAACCTGATCTTATGGTAAAACATGGTAAAATTTTATGGAGCTGTCAATTCTGTATGAGTTTGCATGATGTAATTCAAACAAAAATGTATGAATTTTAGAAAAAAGCAAAAATGAAAGTCCACTAAAACCCCTCCCTAAACCTAACCATTACTGGGCGAAAGCAGATTGTACAAAAACGTACAAACTCATACAAATTCATAAGTGCCATGAAATTGCTAAAATGTAAAACAGTTACGAATTGCCATGAGATTGTGCTGAAAACACATACTATACTAATGTGTCAAATCTGCGTTCATCTTGAGTTCTTGTTCCTTCTGTCCAATGGTGTCATATCCCTACTCTCTCCAGGGTGGCATCTATGTGTTTACATTGTTGGACCACTTTGCGGCAGGAACATCGATTCTCTTCGGAGTGTTGATTGAGGCCATCGGCATTGCCTGGTTCTATGGTGAGGATGATTCCTGTTCTTACATGTCTAGTGAAGCTGATGTGACATTAGGAAGGTGATGGGCTATCAGGCAGCGCACTGGCAGCTGTGCTCATGGGTGACTGTGTTTCATTAGAGTACCAGAGTTCTGATAAGCGGTCGAATCCTTGAGCTTATGGATCCATATTTCTGTGGAACGTTGAATATTTTACACTTCTGAAGATATCCTGAAATGTTATTGCCATTTTTTTTTACAGTTTACAGAATTGCTAATAAAGTTAACAAAGAACCTACAAAAATTCAATATTAAACCTACTTAAGTCAAAGAATACAGGATGTGCAATATGTTCCATTTTTTTTTGTCTCTTGGGATACAAAATAGTATTTTAACATCCAACAAACTGCATACATTACCTTTTAAATACCTTTTATTTTTAAAGGTGTTTGTGAAGGCAGATCACACTTCAAAATATTTCCTACAGAAATTCTTTGAAAAAAATCAAACCTCCTTAAAGTCACTTTAAATTTTGCATATTGACTTTGTTCTTAAAAAGCCATTTCTGTGCCTTTTACAAACCAGCCAGTGGTGACGGGAATGTGAACTTTTCAGCCAAACCCGAGGCAATAAATGATTAATGGTTCAGCTGAAGACCTGAACTTCAGAATGACTCCATAAGCTGAGTACAGTCAGAGCAACCTGCTATCTGAGGGTTCACCACTGACAGAGCATGGTTTGAACCCCTAGCTCCAAGGGTACCAGGTCGCATACTGCAGGCACTGAGCCAGGGCAAGACAAACTAGCCTAAGGCTTTAGTAGCCTTTTTGGAAGCTTCTTTACCTGACTAACACCTGCTCCTTTGACCTTCATCCTGTGACACAGCACTGCTCTCTTTGTGGAGCGATCACACTACATTTATACTTTGAATCTTGATGAAAGCGCCATAGACAGGAAGACTCAGAGGGCAAGTTATTTGCTCTACACAAAAGTGACTGGAAGTTTGCTTCTAATTATAAAGTGATATTTGGTCTCTGGAGCTCAATCTATAGACACATGATTTTCAGGTTAATACCTTTCTACAAAGCCTTTCATGGGCAAGTATGGCCAACAGGATTCTGTAATTATTCAATCAATGTAATCATTCTAACATTCTATTACTTGTATGTATTTTGTTTTGTGTGTATTTCATGGTGTTATTGCAAATCCTTCATATTCTTTTCCATTAAGAATTGCACAAAATATTTGCAATAATACTATATATTGTGTAAAATGTTTTTTTTTTTCCAATTTGTTTATTGATTTCTTAATTTATCTTAGTATTTTGTGTAAAGCTGCTTTGAAGCAATGTAACATTGTAAAAAGCCCTATATAAATAAAACTGAATTGAATTGAACAGGATATGCTGTCACACAACTTAACAAACCATGTATCTTTGAAGTTTGTAATCTTTGTGTTGAGAAAGCTTGTAAGTCTTTGAGATCAGTTAATGGTCAAACACCTTTTAGTTATACAAGTACAACAAACTTTAACTCTGGCATGCAATAAAAGGGCAGATAAGCGGTGTGGCTGCATTTTTACATTACTTAAAGAAATTTGGGCTACACCATCATAAAGTTTACCATCATATGTTTTCTAGGTGTGGATCGCTTTAGTGATGATATCCAGGAGATGATTGGACAGAGACCCGGGCTGTACTGGAGACTGTGCTGGAAGTTTGTTAGCCCATGTTTCCTCTTGGTACAGTTACACTACCTCTCTCAATAATAACATGGTTATATTTCTGTGCTATTTATATTATATGTTTATATCATCTGTTAGGTGGCAATAGAAGGTATTTGTTTCTGTTTCTTTTTCTTCAGTTCATGGTTGTTGTTAGTTTTGCAACATTTAACCCTCCAAAATACGGCTCCTATTATTTCCCTACTTGGGCGAATATGGTTGGTTGGTGTTTGTCCATATCGTCTATGATCATGGTGCCACTCTATGCCATCTACAAGTTCTGTTCTCTGCCTGGAAGCTTTTGTGATGTAAGTTTTCCTAAATAAATTCTTATATAGATGGTAAATAAAAGGTTAAACAGATTAATACTTGCCAATTTGTTACAGTGTCCTAATCTAATCACTAATCACAAGATGAAATTATAATGTATGAATAATTTGTTTGGTTTTAGTAATGTGTCAACATTAATTTTGTTGCTGAATTACCTGCCTGTACATATAATTATTCCCAGACTAAGTAATAGTTATTATTGTAAAATATTTATAACCATGCATTATCTTCATAGAAACTGGCATATGCCATAACCCCAGAGACTGAACATCATTTGGTGGAGCGAGGAGAGGTCCGGCAGTTCACAGTAAGATGCTATTGCTTATACTCAGCTAACAGGGAACATTCTCTTAACTTTCACCAGCATTTGTTAAAAGTTATATTAATGTTAGCACAAAATGCTTTTAAAATAAAATTTATGGAAGATTAATGATATTTTCTATACATTGTTGCCATGTTGAGAGGAACCAGTCTTAGAACAATGTTTTATATTTTATTGGCTGGGTAATCATGGATGGAAACAGCAGACAGACTAGGCAGTCAAACTAGGCAGATTACATACATTTTATGCTAAACATGACATTTTACCACAGTGTTATCACAAGTAAATTGATTTTCAGGCCATTAGATCCTCAGCACAGATATGGGATTGTGCTAGACTGACCAGTATCTTTCAATAAGGGTAGAACTCTTATGACCCTTTAGTGAAATATTTGTGCAGTCTGTAAACAGGATTGTTATGTTTGATATGCACCAGAATAATTATACAACAGAAAGTAAATGTGAGTGACTGATTTCTGCTTTTTTCTACAGCTTCATCATTGGTTGGTGGTTTGAGGGGCCCCTCTACAGTGAGACTGAGAATGCAGGGGCCACACTCAGCCCCACAGGTGTGAAGCATGGCAGCGCCAAAAAAAACATATTGCTAGTTGTTTCTTTCTCACATAATCGGACATGTGGCTGTATCGTGACTTTGATCACAACGTGGTTGACATTTGTCAGTATCAGTTTTACTCTCAGTATATAATGACTGTTACAATGGCTGATGTTGTCCACACAGATTTTTTGTTTATTATTTCAACTTTTTTGTAATCAGAGTACAACTAAGCCTTATTGATAAATGTGATTGAAGTGTCAAAAACTGTATAGTAAAAAGTAAATCTTTAGAAATACTTTAAAGTTTAGAGATGTGTATATAGTGCTATTGCAAAAAATAAATCTATCCTATTTGTGTCTAAGTAGTGCAAATACTTTACAATCAAACAGCAAAGTTTGACCAATCACAACAAAACTGTTTAAGTTAATGCTCGCTTATCTGTCATATATGCACGTTGCCACGATTGTGATAAGGTTAAATCAATTATTATTTTTGTGAGGTATTTGCATATATCTTTGCATTGAATGATAATCTTCCAAAAGAACAAGGTACAGTCTTGTATTACTAGATTACTGGGATTTATTTTCATGAAAGTTTAAGAATAATTTAATGGTACCAGAGTTTCTAAATTGAATTATTTGAGTACCTGCTGAAATTTGCCAACTACTGAAATGTCAATAAAAAGTGTTTATGTTAAAAAAAAGTTTCTGTATATTTATTTGAAGCTAATACCCCTCTGCATATTCAAATTAGCAAAGTCAAATAAGCACAATGTTTGTGGAAGTGTGGATCAGATTTGGATCAGTCAAAACTAAGTTGTATTAGCAAGGATTTCTGTAGTGCTATAATCTTGTCATTTTTTCTGGCACAATGTATTGCCCCATAGACATGCCCCATAGACGTGTGTTACATTATCCAAAACATTTCTCTACACCTAGACTGTCAATATATTTAGGTCACAAAAACTACAACAAATTACTTTTCATAATACTCAGTGATGTGATTTACTATTAACTTCTATTTCTTATGATGTAAACCATAAAGTCGTAGCATATGTGGTGTATGAGCATGATTTCAATCTATAATCTATTATGAGAACATTTTATTGGAGTGCTTGTCATTATGATCATATTATGATATATAATCATAAAGTACAATCATTATATACAATTAATATGTATTGCTCCTTTAAAAAGATTTTTATTATTCTATGATATGTGAATATTGTCAGTGAACCTATTCTAAAGTTCTTATTATAGATATTTACTTACTCTTGCCCTATACTGATATTTTTTGTATCCTTCTCTGTTTGTCCCTTTTGATTTCTCATATAATTGTAATCTTTTTCCTTAGAGCTGGCTTAGAGGTTACCTCCATTTCTTTGCAGAGGAATATATTTGCAATGTCCTGCTGAAAAAAAAAAACATGTATAGGGGTTGTATTACATAGTTTTGTTCTCATCATACATACAAGGCTCTGAACTCAATGATGATTTCATGATATAATAAATTTAAACCACATCATGTAGATATAAACCTCAGAACATTTAATAATGCAATTATTAAGTCGCTGTCTTGGGTCTTGTTTTACACTACAATGTTTATATTTTACTACAGCAAACTTGTATGCAATGTGTTTTTAATGTTTTTTAAAGGTTGTTCTGTGCACTAATTTGTTGTTGTTAGACCATCATTGACACATTGCTAAACAACATCTGTTGTGTTTAGATGCTGGTGTGTTGATGCACTCACCAGGCTAACAAGCTTATGCTGGCTATGCTACTTTACCAGCAAAACTAGGACCAAACCACCAATAAAGAGCTTTAACCTGCCTGGACTAACATAAAAATCATCATTATGCTGGTCTGAGCACTAGTCCTTTCAGTTGGGAAATGTGTTATTCTGCCCCATACTGTGATGATAGGCTGCTGTTGTACAGCAATTTACCCAATTGTACCTATCTATTTATAAACATAATCCTTATACATATAATCCACAGTTTAGTTGATATGCTATATGATAATTATGTGGCAGTGCAGTTATTATTTGAGATTGCACAGCAGTAAGGCTACATCTCAGAGCTGTTGTACCTACAGTATGGGAATGAGAGCTTGATTTTATACATTTTTGAGAAACACAGAGTCAAGCTTCCTTGTTTTATAGCCTGTAAATGTGAGAGATTTTGACAGTTAATAAACCATCAGACTGAAAGGTCAGATTATTACATAACAAATCATCTACCACTTAATAAACAGTAAAGCCAGAGGCCTCCTTGACCTTATAGGTAAATAATTGTTTTGCCTTTTTCAAGATGACTAGTGTGTTCCTGAATCCTGCCGGTTCATTATGTGCAACAACTTCAATCTGAGAAGCTTTTCTTGGCTCAGGCCAACATACACTGACCAGAGACAGACACAGACACGCACCTGAGCACAGATGGGAAAATTCAATCACTTCGGAGGTGTCAGTCAGGCGAAGCTTCATATTAAGCAAATAAGGTGCGGTAGATGAGCTGATGTAAACATGAAAATGACAAACTAATGGTCATTGATCCAAGATTATCAGCCGCTGCTGACACTTATGAGACAAATTGGAGCAAATTTGACCATCTGCAGCACACAATTCAAACAGGTTATATTGGCTGGCTAGAAGGTGAGAGGGTGGTTTTAAAACAATGGCTCATTCTTATTGTTTGCTACCTTTTGAGAATTTTTAACAAAACCAATGTTTGTCTTGTAATTTAAGGAACCATAACAGTAAAATAGACAGAAATATTCCCTGGTCAAGCTCAGGCACCTGCTGTAAACTTAATTTTATTATAGCTTGTTTTTATTCACAATGGCAAGAAAATGAATGTGGTGAAAGTTTACCATTGTTCAGTGTGTAAGGTTTTTGAAAGTTAGTTTACTTGAGAGCGTTATCTTGAGGCTGATTTGAAAAATGTAGCACAAAACTTCAAAGAATTTATCAAATCAATTAATGCTTGTGCTATTGTGTTCCCACCAAAAATGGTGGGGGAAATTTTCCAACAATTCTTGGAGAATGAGGTCATTAAGACACTTTTGGTAAATTACAGAAGACTAATAGTATTGAAAGTATTTATTAAATTAGGTTTATTTAACAATGTTCTGGAGGAACACGTTCATGTAATCCAACCAATCACCACGCAGGGGTGCGTATATATAGCCGTCCCTCACCTCTGTCCCATGACAGTTTTGCAGCATCTCTTCACCACCCCATCACCTCAGTCTTGGCTGGTATCTACCACAGTCAAGGATGGGTAGTACTCTGAGTTTGAAACACATTTTTAAGCTCTGAGCCCTCCCCCCCTGGACAGCACACCAAATATGCATTTATCATAATTTCCAATTTCATGTTAATGCAAAATTTTGTGAAAACATAGTAAAGCTATTTAATTCTAATTACGCTGATAAATCGGTTGATTGAGTCATCAAAACAAATGAATTACAAAAACACTAAATATATTGAATTTCTACTATATGAGAGACTATAGGATTTCTACTATAGGAAAGCTAAACGTGATTGTAAACTTTTGTGGTGTCTGTGCTGACCGGGTTAAGTTGATTTTGCGAAGATGTGTTCCTGGATAAACATCTATTGTTAGTTCTGGAACAACACTGATGTAGTCCTAACCTAAACCCTACCCATAACCCAAACTCTAACTTCAAAAATCAGAAGAAAACCTCAAAATCAGAAGAAAATAAGTTCATGTAGGGATGGTATACAGCCCTCTAACCCAATGCTCAGCCTAATCCTAATATTGACCCTAAACCTAATCCTACAATCTGATTGGTTGTAAGATGGTAATACCAAGACTAGCAATGATGTTGATCCAGGAACATGTCTTACTGGTAAAATCACATTCCCTGTGTTGCTGACTGTCTGCTCGGATAGTGTTGTCTCAGCGCTTGTGTTGTCAAAGAGCTCCAATTATGAAGCACTTTAGGCTACACAAGGACACGGTGTAAACGCAGCCATTACTACAACCAATAAACAACAGCAATTACCCGTAATTTCATGTCATGCCGCAGTGGCTGAATCTAAAAGCATATTTGCAAAGGACAAAAACAAGAGCAAAGCACCCCCTCCACACACACACACATCTCTCTCTTGCTATCATCAACAGCTGGAACATACACATTCACTCATTAACACATTCTGCTGGAGAAACCGTCACAGTGTCATGATAACCTTGTGATGATTGACAGTATTATAGGGACAAGCTCTTCCCACTTTTTTTTGAGTGTCATTAAATAAAATTATCTTTATAAATTAGTTATAGCAGAATAATTTCATCATTCATCTATTAAACAATAAAGCTGAAAAGTATCTAAAGTGGTCACACAAGTACATTTTTAACGGAGGTTATTCATCTATGTGTTGTCTATATGATTATTCGAATTTCGTTTTAAACACTTTTTATCATTATTCAATCATTATCTATGAACAATATTTACTTATAAATGACTAAAAATATGTATTGTAACTTTACCAAGCAGTTTTAAGTAACCCCATATGCGTTAATAGATTTCTCTATTTGACATACTACCCCATCTTGTGGTCAGTGGTAATGTAACTTATAACTTCACTTATAAAAGATACGTAAACAAATCAGTTGTACAATATGTGTTAATAAGTATAGAACCATAAAGTCGCTGTCAGTAAAGCCATGAAATTGTGGACATGTAGGAATGTGCATATATGGTACTGTATGTACAATAGCACCTCCATCTCATCCTCAAGGTAAGACAGTAGATAATACAGAGCAGTATGGAGTGTTCCAGTGTGGTGCATCTGGAGACTTGATGTTCCCCCAAAGATCTGTTAGCCAGAACACTCTGTAAAGTGTCCAAAGAAAATCTCTATACAGTAGAGACAGTAAGAAACTAGGTCATTAGGTCCATGGATAATGTGTATGATTTAATAAAATTGTGGTAAGTTAAACAATTTAAAGTCTCTGTATAATATAATGCTTTTGATCTGGTTTCTTCTCGCTTTTTACCCATGTACTTAATGCCAAAGGAAGACACAACTGGCAACTGTAAATAACGGGTATAATTTTTGTATATACTGTGTTTGTAAATATAGTGAACAATTTTTCACTATTTTGGCACTTTTTCACTGGCCTGGGACAACGTAATGCTTAGCCGGACATTGTCACCTCCCATCATGAGAGGGCTCCCTCTCCCACATCCCAACTTCCTGTTTCCTGTCACGCCTACATTTACCCTCATTCATTTAGCAGACACGCCTATGTCTTATTACTCTACTCTATTACTCTACACTACTGTATAAATACTCACACTGTGATACTTCACACTACTCTGCGATACTTTGTGTGTTTTCTATAATTGTAATTGTCTATTGTTTTTGTGCCCATTAAAACATCTCTACAGATAAATTACACCTTTGTTCTACATTGTGAATTAGTGGTCAACAGTGGAGGTGTTCTTAAGCAATTATACTTTTTTTCTATATTTGACTATTATTTTTACTGTTCTTGGATTGTGTATAAAAATACTTTTACTCACTAATGTTTTCAGGTAAATCATTTTTAGCTCCATTACAATTTAATTTGTACAAAAGTACAAATACACAAAAAAGCACAAAGTACATACCTTGCATGTCATCGTGGCCTAAAAATATAGCTTGACAGCCATTATGTTTGTTTTTTGTCAGCTTTTTTTCAGGTGTCAGGGTCATCTAATAGTAAGGGATTACTAGGCCATACTAACCAGCAAAACCTTGACTCCATTGTTTTATGCTTTATAGATATGTGATTGCTTCGTGATTAGTGCTTGTTTAAAAAAATACTTTTAATTACATAGGCTGTTTATTATCTGTTAACTTTCACAGACACACACATGAAACATTTTTTTTTATCGTTGTTCTGGATAATACTTAAATGTTTTAATGCTTAAATGTATATGGCATAGACCTGCACATTTCTTATTTGTCAAGGGAAAATGTGGCTGCTCCCAAACATGCATATAGAGATGCTCTAATTAACCAAATTTTCAACTCTGCTTTCCCTTGGCAATAATCTTGCAAATGGTCAAAGCATTTAACTCACAGTTGTTATGCAACACACCAAACAAACATGTTTTTTGTTCCAAGATATATTGAGGTTAGACCAACAGAGGGGTTGTGCTTGCACATTAATTCCTTGGTGTCCAATTAAAAGTTTTACTGTGCGCCTCCTTATCCTGGTATAGTGTGGTCAGATATACAGTATGTGTCCTCACAATGGGAGTATGTTGTTTTTTATCATATATTGAGGGCACAGAAATCCATATTTACTAAAAAGCACTCTGTACCAGTCTGTTCTTGTAATTGGTGTAGTATGGCATCAGCAGCTTTAGTCGGATTGTAATATCACTATAGAAACCATTTGAAATAACACAAATGCTCCCATGATACCCGCCGCGCGCTCAGTACGCATAGACGTTCAGTGTGCGAGATGCTTCAGTGCCCTCTCCACGCGCGCTTCAAGATCGCTGTTCCGCGCTTTATCTACTTAGTTTGTAAATCTTTAATTCGATTATATAAACGTCGCGTTTATTTGCGCAATCTGCTGTCCAATTACCGTTTTACCTGTTTGTCCAATTTTCACTCTTTGCCTGTCTTTGTCAGTTTGTTGTTCAGAAAAGAAGCTGAAATATGTATCTATGCTGCTTTGACGATGAGAATTATGTACACAGCATTAAATTGGAGATATAACCGGAGAAAGTGGTCCCATCCACCCCCACCGCCTCCTCAAAACTTTTTATTCCTTGGTAACTTTCACATTGCGCTGCCATGAACATGGAGAAGCCAAACTTTCTGTCTCAACCTGAAGTGAAAAATATTTATTTTTATCGTAATGGGGATCCGTATTACGAGCCCAGGCGTTTGGTGATTAACGCAAAACGGGTGTCGACCTTCGATACGTTGTTGCGGGAGGTGACAGGCGGGGTTCGGGCTCAGTTTGGAGCGGTAAGAAACATCTACACGCCCAAAGCAGGACACAGAATAGACTCATTGGATCACCTAAGGAGCGGAGAACAATATGTGGCTGCTGGACGAGAGAAGTTCAAGAAAATAGAGTAAGAAAAGTCAAAGACATCAGATTTTATTACGGGATGCGTTTCAGTAACCTTGTTTAAGTTATAGGTTTGTACCGAACACTTAGCTGAGGCTTGCAATAATGTATATTGACACCATGTTAGCAATTTTACGGGGATCAACAAATATCTTTCCATGCTTCAATTAAATGAAGTTTGGACAAACATAGTAATTCTTTGATATTGCTCCTATTTTAAAACAATAGTAAAACTATAAAATATAACAATTCTTAAACTGTGGGAATATATGGAGAGACAAAAGTAATTATTAGTCAGCAAATATTAAAAAAATATAATTTCAGCTTCTTTAGAGTAGCCTTTGTCTAGACCACATCACCATTAAAATAAAAATTCATAAATAAAATAATAATAAATATAGCTCCAAGCAGCAATTACAAGGTCAAGACCACTATGAGAAAAGCTGTTAAAGAAACACCCATTACAACACAATAAGGTGATTTGTAACTTTTGGCCAATAGGTGGTCAGGACGTTGTGACAATGACACCTAACAAAGTTTGTTACAAAGTCAATACACAAAAGTTTGTTAAAACAGCCTGAAGTCCATTGCATATGCATACTGTCATATTTATTGACATGGTATAAGAGAATGATTCGAGCAATTGATATGAATTCACAACTTTTTGATGTGAGCGTCTCTAGATGCTACATACCAAGTTTCAAGCAAATCGGACAACCTCTGTAGGAGGACTTCGGAAAAAGTTGTTTTTTTATCAACCACTAGGTGGTACAGGCCCCAGACTTTGCAGGTCACCTCAGAATATGGCAATAATAAACCATATAAAGTTTTGTAATTATACGCAATTGCGTTAGTTAAATACTGCATTTTTTGACAAAATTGAAAATGGGTGATGCCCAAAATGTCTGACCATGAATTATCAATTCAGTTCAATTTTTTTTATATAGTGCTTTTTACAGTGTTGCATTGCTTCAAAGCAGCTTTACATATGATGAAAAATAAAACAAGAAAACATTGTCAAACATCAGATATTGTTAGACTCAGCATGCCTCAAGGAATCTAAAGAGACCACAATTATAATTATAGACCAAAGTATTCAAATGTTATAAGCAAAAATAGCCAAGCCATGCCACTCTCAAGCCATGCCTGTGTTGACACGTACTAAGTTAAGTGTCAATACATCAAAGCAATGCCAAGATACAGCCTTATATCCACTGTTGCATGCTCACCAAGATATTCGTAGACATGGTATACAACAACGGTAAGATATCGACACAAATTCCATACATTTTTGTAAGGAGTTTTTCTAAATGCTACGTAACAAATTTTGTGCAAATTACATGTATGTTCATGATCCTAGGAAAAAAAGAATTTTGCTTCCAATTCACACTTACAGTTGAAAAATTATGAGCATACATGTAAGTAAAAATTTTGAAAGTGAAAATCGGTGACGCTAGAGAATTTGAGGTTGGTAACATTTCAGACTGTCTTCTGTCTGTGTGCCAAATTTCATATGTATACTTTCTTATGTACGGTTCTATGGGCTGCCCACAGACTCAAAAACAGGAGAAGAAGAATAAGACTTGACTCCTCATAACTGAATTTGTTTTGTAGAGAAATCCATGCATAATGTATTTGATTAGAGTAGTTAATGATTTTGCTTGCTTTCTAGTTATTTACAGATAGGAACCAGGAAGAAAAGAACACTTCAACCAAATGGACTGGTAAGAAACCCATTCATATTTTGTTTGCACAAGTGAACCATATGTGGGAATTCACCTTGACTGAAAATTGTGTATACTGTAGCTAATGCAAACACCTGTGTCTGAAATGTTGATTGGCATTTTAATAGCAATATTGGTAATTAACAAGGAAAATGTTAAGCACAAACAATTAGTGTAGCGGTCAGTCACCAAGCCACTTAAGTCTTTACTAGGTTGGTTGCTAATGTAGTCTGGTACTGTATATATTGTGCTACATATGTCCCAGGGGCAGACATCACTGGCAGACAGACAACCACAGTGGATATAGACATTTGCAAACAAACTAAGATTTTAAGAGCATACTTTATGACATGTGTATCTGTTCACATGTATCTTTTCTGGATTTTTAGTGCGGTATGTTGTACCTGCTTTAGTGTTCAAGAAAAACTACCTTAGTGAGGCTTATTCTTTAGACAGACCATCTCCTTTGTTGTCTGGAAAGAATTACTTTGTTGCTGGCTCATTTAGCAATGAATTATTAACCTGTAAATTATTATACACCTCCATGGATGCATGTTTAAGTCAATGACTCCTAATGCACAAACAAACTCGAGACATTTACGAGAATCTTAAAATTTTATGAACTTTTTTTATCAAAGCCCTCCATTTGTGTTGAAGTAAAGGGCTGTTGCTGTAGCAATTGGTGTTACAATGTCCTAATCATCATTAGGCAAGAATTACCAGGCCATTAATTTATGATGAGGGCCACACTTTGTTCGAACTAACTCCTGATTGTCCCAATTAAAGAGGCCTTTTGAAGAGACTGCTCTGAGACCTGGCAGTGACCCAAAGGCATCCTGTCCCTCACAAGCACCCTGTGGGGTTACCAGGGGATACGTCATTGTCCCAGAGATATTAAAACAGTAGATGAGAGCATTGTTGGGGTTGAACTTAATTACACCAGTTAATTTAACTGGTATTTAACATATAATCCTGATAGCAAGTTAATTTAACATATTAATGTAAGTAATTAGAAATTTAACAGTTAATGTAACACATAACCCTGATAGCAAGTGTGCTACTTTCAGATTTTAACATCTTGAGGAGATAATTAGGGTAATCTTGTTTTCTTTATTTAATGTAAATGAATGAAACAAAAGCTAACAGACAAGTTAATTGAAAGACTAGTAAAAATTATGTTTTTGCTTTAATTTATGTAAAAAGGGGCATGTACTGTTTTTAAATACTAGCCCAAAGAAAAGTTTGCATGAAGGTAACCACACAGAAAACATTTATAATGAGACTTTAAGTATCTTAAATAATTACATTTAGTTATCTATTTGTAAACTTTAATATGAAGTTAATATTTTTCAGATATTTAGCATTTGTGATACATTTTTTTCTCCTGTTCTGTGCGCAGATGAAACCTGTACCTCAGAGTCGGCTGAAAGTATCGGCCAGATTCCTCAAACCTATCAAAGAACCTTGCACGATATTGTGAGCATCTTTCACATCTTCAGCAGCTTTAACTTTAGACATTTCATTCTAAAATTATTCAGCATCACCAGGAACTTTGTAACTAGCTTATAGTGTTCGGGAGCAAATAATAACAGCAAAGTCGAGTAAAACGGTATTTAGAAGTGATGCAGTATTTTTTTTTCATATTGAACCAAATAACTCAGTGGGATTCTAAGCAGTTTAAGAAGCTATTGGACTTCCACTTAGAATAGAGTGGCCACAAAAAGTATGTGTCTGTTTTGGACAATTAGGCCATACTTAAAATATCTGTATGCCATTGAATTTATTAAAATATCAAACCAAATGGCCTATGAAGACAACTTGTACGTTAACCAAATTATGTCCTTTTTGATTTTTGATGGATGTATGGTCAGTTTCTCTCAAGTTCACTGGTGGCCTAGCAGTCTAACACATACACAGTGTCAAACAAACTAATACATTTGTATTTTTGTGCATGTGTGTCTTCAGTGTTGTGGCAAATGGAGATGTCCTGAATCCAGCAGTAAGGTTACTTATCCCCAGTCGTGTGGTTGGCCAGTTTGAACGTATTTTAGAAATGATCACAGAGAAAATGGGGCTACGAATTGTAGGAGGTGTGCAGAGGTACGCATGCATCAGAAATGATCAATGATTCTCTTGATTAGAATGTGGGTAGGTTTACAGTTAGGTTTATAGGTGTACAGTGTACCAGTAAAATTTCTTTATATGTAGAAGCCATTTAGGTGTATTATGCAGTAGCTTCTGTAGTTTAAAAAAAAAACTAATTTTTTATGCTGCTGGCAGTTTTACATTAAAACTTTTTAAATCTTTATTATTTCATAAAAGAATTTGAATAATTCTGAATATTTTTTTAAATTATTTTTTGTGCAAGTTACCCAGGCTGCAACAATTTAAAAGATTTACATATTTTAGATTTACACAATTACTGTATTTTCATTATAATGGCTCTTTAGGCATCGTGCCTAAAGTGCATTTTTTTTATTTGGGCAAATTAATAATATAAACTGTTATACCGTCCTGCCGATATTTAACTTTGTAAATTTTGTGTTGCAGCCT
This sequence comes from Ambastaia sidthimunki, assembly GCA_036877625.1. Taxonomy (NCBI): domain Eukaryota; kingdom Metazoa; phylum Chordata; class Actinopteri; order Cypriniformes; family Botiidae; genus Ambastaia; species Ambastaia sidthimunki. Next base: position 17,656 of record JAZGTK010003824.1, read on the forward strand.
GTACACCTTTGATGGAACCCTCATTATGGATGGGAAGGAGCTGGAAAACGGGCAGTTTTATGTCGCTGTTGGCAGAGACAAATTTAAAAAGCTTCCATACAGTGATCTGTTGTTCAATAAGCCCATAGGCATGAACAGAGTTAATGGGTAAGACAAACAAATCACATTTCTTCTGGTGATTACGTTTGTTTTTAAACCATATATAATTTGAATGCTATTTTAGGTCAAAAGCTGCATCCTTACCACCTATATACAAATGCAGAAGACAAAATGGAGATGTGAGTATAAAAAAAAAATATGCCTGCGATTGGCATTCAGGCAATTAGTTTATTAGTAAATCTTTGAATGTTTTTCTTGGCAGGTGGGGAACCATGTCAGTAAGTCTGTGGTGGGTGGCAGTGAATGTGGACAAGACAAAAGCAGCCCTCCAGCGCAGAGCTCTAAAGAACATCTAACCTCTATTGTAAGAGAGATCTCTCAGGCCAAACTTATGAATATTCGCAAGAAGAGGAGTGGTCTCACGGCATCTTATGAGGCTCAGGACGATGGTAAGACATTAAATCTGATCCTGTTGATCTGAGACATATTGGATCTAGTCATGCAGAACCAGACTTATGACTTTTAGCATAAAGCCTGATCCATTTAATGGCTTGTTCTACACAATAGCTATCATTCTAATTTATTTTGAACAACAAAAAAGTGACCGGCAATTGTTTGTTTTGTTGTTTATTTATCATTTAGGGGTGGGTATATCTAAAATTGATGATACCACAATGTGAATTAACAGGAAAATTACAGGAATACTCCACCCAAAAATTTAAAACTAACAAGGAAATTAAAGGAATACTCCACTCAAAATATTGTAACAACCCGTGGTCGTTACTGTGTGGGTTTAAGAAGCTAAGAGCGACAAGCACTAGCGAGGCACTAGGAACTAAGCGAAACACTTGTTTCGCCGATAATGTGAACACTCGTGTCCCATACACCGCACGACTCCAAATGTCACTGAGCCCCAGACTAGAGAGAATTGAAGACAAGGCGACAACACTGTCCTCCTTAACATATTTATTCACACCAATCGGAACCAACACAGGTGAGTTAAATGAACTAAAGACCCTCCCGCAAACAGTAAATACCCCAACGGTAACATAAAACTTATACAATAAAACAACATAACCCAGCCGAATAAACAGACAAATAAACACATATAACATTAACAAAAAACCCCCACACTCACATTAACACAACTAAACGGACGAAGGCCCCTGATCTCGTTCCTTCAGGCGACTGCAGTAACGACACTCATCCTCCATGCAGGGTCATCTGGAAAGGGCCACCTCGCCACCTGGCCCTTTGGTTGACGGAAGTTCAACATCCAGGTAAGACTGGCGTTGGTCGGTCCGCAACGTAAACTTAACGCCTAGCAGGTATGGCTTGAAGTGTCGAACTGCCAGAACCACCGCCAGTAACTCCTGCATGGTGACACAGTAATTCCTTACATTGTGACTGAGGCTACAGCTGTAGTAGGCCACCACTCGCTCCCCACTCTCCCCTCTCTGTGAGATAATCCAGGGACCGGGGTAAGCCAGCACGAGAGCGTCAACAAGGGCCGCCTTTAGCTGTGTGAAGGCATTCGTGCACTCCTTGGACCACTCGAACCGCCCACCCTTGTTCGTCAGCCGATGTAAGGGGCTGGCATTTTGAATTGCCACAGTCCTTGCCCTATCAGGAACACTGTCTTGGGGCAAGCCTTGGGAGCTAGCTCGACTTGCCAGTACCCACTGCGCAGATCGAGGGAGCTGAACCAGCAAGAACCTGCGACATAATCCAGCACGTCATCAAAGCAGTGGAGCGGGTAAGAGTCCTTGTGGGTAACCGCATTCAGCTGACGAAAGTCAATATGGGCACCACCCCCCCACTTTCTTTCTCACCATGACCATAGGGGCGGCCCAGGGACTCTCGGCGGGTTCAATGATGCCGTTAGCTGCCATGTCCCGTATAATGACGGCAGCAGCCTGGGGCTTAGCAAGGGGCAGTTTATGAAAGTGCAAGCGAATAGGAGCTGCAGGACCAGTGTCTATGTGGTGCTGCACCAAAGCAGTTCGAGTTCAATCCTGTTCTCGGGCAGCGAAAATGTCCACAAAGTCCTTTAGTACTCCATTTAGCTGTTCCTGCTGCTGCACGGTCAGATGTTCCCCACTCCGTCACTCCAACTCCTCCACCGCCGCAACAGTCGCCCCCACACTCAAAACATTAACACAACTAAACAATCTTTAAATGAACTATAAAAAACACTTACCCATCATGCACCAGGTCGCTACAATATGTTTGAATATAAACATATCTGTATGAAAGACAATACAGATTATGGCGAAACTTTGGCTCAATGTCGATATTGAGCCCTCTCTTGATTCGTGACTGCATGTTTAGTCATGCTAGTCACGATACACATACATGAACCAATGAGAATTGGCCTTGCTGTTTCAATGCGCTGTTTCAATCTTAGGAATTTTGGTCTCTGTTTACTGCCATTGTAAAGCTGGGAAGGATATTATTTAACGTAACTCAGATTCTGTTCAGCTAAAAGAAAAAAGTCATATACCCCTAGGATGCTTTTAGGGTAAATAAATTATTTTTTAATTCACCCATTTTTTAATTTTTGGGTGGAGTATTCCTTTAATGGAAAAGTCAGACTTGGTGATTAGAGTTGTGGACTACTTACTCCACTAGTCTAACACAAGTTTGTTTGACAGATTTGATTAACCTAATGAGATCCTTTCATGTAGCTTAGCTAAGTACACAGAGTAGCTAGTGGAGAACTGCTTCCCAAATAATCCCCCCTCCCTCCATGTTTTTTCTCCACCCTTTTTGAAGCAGCTTTTGGAGTTTTGGTTCCTTGCCACAGTCTCCACTGGTTATCTTTACTTGAAACCCAATTTTCTGGTGTTCTGTGGGTGCAGCTATTTGTATGAAGCCATTTAGAAATTATTAAACATAAATGAATGTCAAAATGACTGTGGGTCATTTTGCTTCTTTTTATTTGCCTTTAGTTAGTTCCTTAGGGATGGTTTTGTGAAAAAATGTTATTATCATAAATAAATTATATACTTTTTAATTTGATATTTAGATATTTATTTTTCTGTAAAGCTGCTTTACAGCAATAAACATTTTAAAAGCACTACAGAAATAAAACTGAATTAGCTGAGCATGGTGCTACCAGTGTCAAGGTCATTCAGTTTCCAAAGAATTCATGTACTGATAAAATGTAAAATGCAAACTTTGATGTAGAAAATCCATTGATTGGAACTGCAGAGGTCATTACAGCAGTCCACTACCTTATACACAACCTTGTTTCTTGGATGTCTGATAAAACTCTGTGCACCTAATTGCACACAACCAGTCAGATTGGAAACCAGCTGTTGTCAGTTTTCTGTGCAATATGCATCAAATGTCAGTAAATTACAGTGATCGGTCCATGGTCATGTCATCTGAGGCAAGATTTAAAACTTCTCATAAATTCCTAACAAAACCAGATGTTAAGCAGGTGTGATGCACAGTATGTGTGGTGTTTATAGGCAAATATTAGATGTTTTCTCCAATTTAAGGAGGATCATTTGTTTCTCGTATTGTATTACTAGTGTCAGTATTTATATTATTTATAATTATTCATGTTGAGCTTGTGACTCAACTAGGAGTGAATTAAATAAAGATTTGACTTCTAGAATTTGGTTAGAAATTGTCTGTCGATGTTTTTAGACTATGTTGATCTATGTTATAGTTGGCTCCAATCTGTTATTGTGTATTTCTTTGTGTACCCTCGTGTTATGAAGTTCTCAGCACTCACTATTGTCTGAATAATGATAATGTCATTCAGTGATACTTATATAATTTTCTCTTTTGACCAAGAGATGGCAGTGGTGGGCTGCGAGTGGGCTGTTGAGAGCTCAGCGTTCATGTGCTTGCTGTGGTATGAGAAGAATTACATCATGCTCATCTTCATGTTTCCTCAGATTGCAGCTGGAGTTGTGCGCTTTGTGTCATGGCTAACTGCACGCATCTTGTGCCAGAACATCTTACACAGCGCTGACATCTCTGTGCAAAAAGAGTCCTCGCAAAGATTACCTGTAAATTATATTAGTTGCAATCCAGATTATATAATATTCCTTGATTATTATATGTAATATTGCTTGAACGGATATGGTAAAAATAAAGGTTTTTTATACTGAGTGGATGTCACATAATGAGTAGCGTTTGATCTGGGAAGAGGATGGCCATAAGAGCTTGTTGTTTATTATGCCCTGTTTGAGTGCGCGTGCATTTGTGTGCCTGTAGTTAGAATAAAGTGTCTTTCCCTCAWTAGCACTCTAGGGGTCTTGCTGGTACCCAGGTGGCTGATGGAGGCCTATTAAATCACCATGGTGAACAGTAAACAAAAGCACATCTATTCTTTAGCTTTTATTGACTTCAAACTCTCAGACACAGAAGCCATTTCAGGGGCCTCGTTCATGAGAATGAATTTCTATGTAAATTGCTTGTAAAGCAATTACTTTAAATTGTTTGTAAAATTATTTTGTGTAAATTGTTCAACATTTAACATTAAATTGTTGTGGTTTTATGAACAGTTTGCAAAAACTGTTGTTTTTATGAATGATTTACGAATGGATAACAGTTCAGGCAGAAATGGTTGTACAAAAATCTGGACAGAAATTCGCTCTTTTTTTGTTTTGTAAATGAAGCTTGAAGACTTTAAACTAATTTTATATGATTTTAATTCCTCTGAATTACATTATAAACAAAATGTTATAAATAAAATGTTAACCAAGGAAATTTTAGTCAGCCGATGAGTAAAGTCAAGGTGCAAAATGTAAACGAGCCAAAAAAACATTCACATGCAGAATGAAATTGTGGCAGTGGGCAGAGATGTTTGCCAAATGTCAGTTAGGTTTTGTACAAACAAGGCAAAAAATTGCCTGCTACATTATATAACTTTAAACATGGTTGGGTAATTGAGCATAATTGGCATACTGTAAGATTGGGTGTGTAAACACTCAGGGATGAGATTGAATTACCATATTAAATTCAAAATCAATACAGTTTCTAAAGCCTCAGGTTAAATGTCCCAGTGTGATTTGTTCACAGAGCGTATTACATTATAGAACAAGTGTGTTTAAATGCCTGTGATTCTTTCTGCTGTGTCATCTGCAAGAGGTGATGCTGTGCTTTGGCTTTAATCCATTGGGGAAAAGCAGCACTCTTCACATTTTGGCTGCTTCTGATTGAGTTTATGGATGGCTGTAGGCCAGTGTTTGTGTTCTGGTAATTTAGTCACAGATACAGGAGTTAAGTAAAAAAGCAGATTAAAGTCTGGAGTGAGTAATAGGTGTTATAGCATTGCTATTGTGAGTCTGATTCATTATTTGTTTTAAAAGCAGTAAAAATACAATATGCTTGATTCTGTGTCTAAACTGTAAGACTGGTGCTCTTGTGGTGTGAACTAGAGAGTCCACAGTGTTGACACTACAAGTTGGTCAGCTGTAAGCTCAGAGACTTTAGTATCGTCACAAGTTGTCTTGGTGTACTGGTCAAAAAAGTATTTAACATACAAAATTCTATTAAAATGAAATCAAAATGGACACTATTTATTTTCTATATATTTTTTTTCATATCATAACTCACATGCTGCCACATTTGCTACTTTACAAAAGCATAATAGTAGGATAAATGTACATTTTCCATATTATATGCTATTCCTGTATTTTGAAGACTTAAGGGTAGCTGTGTAGTGCTGTAAAACAACCTCCCCTTACTGCTCCACCTCCGCCAATTGTTTACCCCAAAAACTCACTATCACTCACCCTGTACTTATGTGTTAATATTTTATTTTATATTTCTAGAGGTCAAGCCCTGAAGGGTAGAGACTTTCATGCCCGAAGGTGCATTCGGAGCCTCGACCTCAAACCCTCTAGCACCACCAACAGTTTCATTCACATTTATACTTATACCTTCTGAACAGTAAGTCCTAGAAACAGAATTATTTTTTTCTCTGATTCCTTGGCTCATGTCGATTAAAACGCCCAACCTACCTTTTTGAACTCCTCCTAGAGTGTTTGTCTGTTTTGCACGAAATTTGGTATGTAGCACCTAGAGACACTTAGATTAAAAAGCAAAAGGTTTATAAAAGCTTTTTGATACACCTTACCATTCTCGTATACCATGTCTACCATGAATTTTACAATGAGCATGCAAAAATAGATGTGTTTCTGTATCTTAACAATGCTTTGGTGTATTTACATGAAACTTGGTACATGTCTTCACAGGCATGACCTGAGGTTATATGCACAGTTCTGTCACAGTGCCACCTAGTGGTGTGAAGATATGAAAAATGGCTTGTTTTGCTTATAACTTTTGAAAACCTTGGCCTAAAATGATGAGAGTAGTCTCTTTAGATTTCTTGAGGCATGCAATCACCAATGTTTCATGGTCGTCCATTTTGGGCATCAGCCATTTTGAATATTTTTTTTAAATACCATATTTTACAAATGCATATGTATCGCATAGCTTTATGAAATTTGGTATGGTTCATTATCCTCATTCTCTTTTCAAATCATTCAATTTAAAATATAAATTAACCATAAAGACTGTTTATTCATTCTTTAACATTCATTATTTATTTATTGTTAATTCATTCTCAACATTCATTATTTGTTCAGAATAAATCTCAGTCTTAAAGTTCTTCACACAGGCAAAACATTAGAAGGCTCTCAGCTTGATGAATACCTCTCTTTTAAAAATAAACCACATATTAGGCAGAAAACTGTGTTGGAATATGACACTTCTGAAGCTATGTGCATAAATTTGAATTTAAATGATTTGCAGAGGAAATTACACCATTAACGAGGAAGTGTAACAGATGGCACAAGTGTTAAGTGAATGTAGGGCAAATTCCTCAATCATGTCGCATAATGAAGTCAGAGAGCTACAAGAGGAGATAGAGGGTATATGTGTAGATGTATGAGAGACAGAGAGGAGGGAAATTGTCGTTGCTCTGCCCCACTCCGGTAATAACGAGGAGTGAGGAGATATACGAGAGCTGGTGGCTTTCACACTTTAGTATCTCAGGGCTCCTGGTGACAATCTATCCACAATACTGTAATAATGCCGAAATAGGCCATTAAGGTGCCTCTCTTTCTGCCTCACTTCACTGATCAAAACTCTTGCTGTGTGTGTGGAAAGTAAGAGAGAGTTTCTTTCACCACCTCAGAACAGACTGAGATGTGACAAGTGCTAAAGTCTCGCTTGCCTTCTAATTGGATTATGGCCTGCAGTGATGAGAGTAATGCAATATCTGAATCAGAGGCAGTAGACGAGAGAATAGAAGAGAATTTGAAGGAAGCAGAGTTTTCTCCTTTTTTATTTATAAATGTAATTTTCTTGTCACACTTTCTTTTCATATTTTGAATGTGCTTTCCCAGTTCTGATCTCTTTAGTATCTTTCGGTCCACATGCATGAGGTGTAGTTCTATGTTTTGTATAAACACAGGTATGAACAACATGTATTGTATTGTGTAATTATTAATTATGCATAATTATTTGTTATGTAATGTACAGTTAGATTAAATTCAGCCTTCTAAAAATTGATTTTTATTAGTTCTTTATTGATTTTATCAATAACTACACCTGGATTAGACTTTCTCTGACAAAGTTTTGGCATGATGTTAAATGAAAATCACACTCTAAGGGTGTATCTGAAAGTGTAGAGTTTTTGGTATAAAGTTTTCACCAAATTCTTCAAAGTGGCTTGAGTCTCGAAGTGTGTTGAGTCTTATACAATCCAAGGAACAGTGACAAAAATTTTCCTTAAACCACACAAAATACATTTAACAATGACATTGGGACTTATAACAGAGAAAAAGGCGTTTACAGCCACAGAACCGTGTAATATTCTCCATTGCATGTCACCAGAATATTTTTTATTGTGGTTTATAAAGGACCCTCTAAACCGGTTTTATTTCTTCAAGGATCAGCAACAAAACCATTATCAGTTTTTAGTTAAAGCCTCAAATTAGAAACATAGAGTCTGTAAGTCTCTTTTGCTTTGGACTGTTCCTTCCGATTGCCTCCTATAGCCCACACAAGAAATAACCCGCATTCAGGAACATAATCAACAACCTGAAAATTTTTTGTTTTTTGTGAAAGATCGTATTTTATTAAATGTGTAAGTTTTGCCTACTCTTAATATCAGCTACATCACTGTCAAAGTCTTCAATTGATCATCATGTTTGTCCAGATGTATAAATGTGGCTTATTCAGCTCCCTCTTTATCAGCATATGATTTTGGTCTTTTCTTTTCCTCTTTTTAAGGAGTATCTCATCACTTACATGCTCAGTGTCCTCAGTGTTTGTCTATCTAAGCCCGTTACCAGACACACACAAGCAAATGCACAACCCCAAAAAGCAATGGGTAGCAGCATCGTTCTTCACTCTCTAATGAGTGACGCATAAAACATCTGGCCCGCATGTAGTGACAAGA
>JAZGTK010003825.1:0-26184 GCA_036877625.1 Ambastaia sidthimunki
AAGTAAAGATCTAGTGTCTTATTCCAGTACTACTTGGGGTAATGTTGGCTCCTTTTTTACTTTATAAAGCTACTAGCTTCACTTTAAAGCTAGTAGGCTAATTAACTAATAAATAGGTAAAATGAACATCATTTATTTTTGAGAAAAATTAAATAAAACACTTACAAAGATGAACTATTGTATATTATATTCTGGGGTTATATTCTGACTACAGATTCATGTAATTTTTAATCAGTAACTGATTATAATCCCCAAGTAATCAATCCAGCCTTGTGTATACACACACACACACACTTTTATATATATATACACACACACACAAATAAATAAATCCCTAATCCTTAATATTACATATCAAATGGGTTTATCTAACACTTTCACAACACAACACGTTTTATTAAACATATGTCTGTGTTTTTTTTGTGGTAGTACATCTCTGTGTATGTATCATTTCCTGTTGGCTTCTTACAGTGTATCACTATGGTTGGAAAGGCCTGCAGTCATTTTGTTATATTGTTGTGTAGGATGTTTCCTGGGGTTACTGCGTGTCACGGCCCATTCTGTATTAATTAGCTTTGATGCATTACACAGCATTCCCTTGTGCTGTTTTACACTGTGCTGTGTCACAGTGTTGTCCTCTGCTGTGTTGTGCTGGATGGGGTGTAGCTTGTCCTGTCTGTGGTAATTGCACATCTAGTGTCATCCACCCCCACAGTGGCAAAGTTGGAACAGGCCTGAGAAGAGAGCTAGTTTATTAAATAATTTCCATGGCTCGACTGCCTGAAGTAGAACACATACGTTTAGATTCTGATCCTGGGAATCTAGAGTAACCTCTTATTTAGACTCCTGTCTGTTTTCTGTATACTGCATTTAAAAATCAATGTAACTTTGTCAGTCTGGCAAGCTGTAATCTGATTGGCTGGTTTTTACGCAATTTCCGGGAATTATGGCACACAACATCAGTCCATTGTTTTCTGATTTTGTCTATGCATGATCTGCATTTGTTGATCTATATCCCTAAAAGCCAACTGTGTGTAGTTGCTTTACATTTCAGTGAAAAAATCCCTTTTTGTTGGAGTGGGCAGGTCTTGGCCACAAAGTGCTGCAATATGAACCAGAACTTCCTGTGAGACCTTTTTTATAACTGTGGTTGCTAGGTTAAAAACCAACTAGTTGCTAGGCTAAAAACCAACAACCATAGATGTGGATATAGATGTTCATGAATAGATCTAGTAGACAGGGTAACAGTCGCATCTGACTGCCATTCTGATGTCAAAAAGATCGTGCATTCAGTTGCATTTAAAATTAGAACATATTCAACCCCGCCAGAATGAAGACCACCTGTGAGGAAATCATAAAACACAAAACACTGCTTGATCTACTTTCAGTATCCTACTAATCCCAGCCATGTTTTCTTCATTTTTATTTTTTCCTTTCGTTTGATTTCTTCCTCCCTCTGCTTTTGATCTCTTTGTAATACAACAGATGGTGTCTGTGGTTTTGGCTTTAATATTTACCCAGAAATAACCTCATCATCATATTCATCGTCATCAACATCATCTGAAGTATGTAAAGAAGGAAAAACACAGTTGTCTGAATGAACATCTAAGCTCTGCTTCTAACAAACCAACTCTATTGAATTTCATGCAGAGCTTGCAAATGCAGATTTGAATGTAGTTTTATATTGAACCTTGTCCTTTTAAATTAAGCACAAGGTTCATTATGAATCATGAAATCTATTACTTCAATAATCCATTTAAATCAGTTTCTGATTTTGTGGAGCTGCATTCTGAAACTCCATTGGCATGGAGATTAGATTTACTGGAAAGAATAAAAGCCAACGCTTTAAATGATATTAGCAGGCCATTTGTTCGAACCTTTTTTAAACGGAATCTGAATTGCATTTATTATCCCCAGTGAATGTTTAACATCTGTTCATCACAGCCACCGTCAGCATCTTTAAAGAGAGGAATTTGGTATTAAAAGATAGATTACGCTTGTGGCCTTTATGCAGTTAAAGCTTCTCATGACAAATTATCTGCCAAATAAATATTAATATAGAAGCAGCGATGAATATTCCTGTGCGTGGAAAGAATGCAAGTCAACCACATATCCCACCAGGAAAGTTTTTTATTGTTATTTTAACATCTGTTATTGACAAATAAATAATTCTGTGTCATAAAATGTAATCAGATGTCCTTGATTTGGAACAGTATCACATTGTTTTCCCAGAAACAACAGCGTCCATAAGCAACTTTGGAAAGCACGGACTTGTCTAATGCCTGCAATGCACATTGGCAGACATCTTGTGGGGTTTACTCTGTCATAACCATTCATTTCTGCTGCTCCAGGGGCCATGCTTCTGTCTTATAAATAATGCATTGAGCTGTGATAAAACCTCATGACACCCAGAATAGTTGCCTTGGTACCATCAAGGAGAGGGCAGGAAGCTTGAGAAGGACCAGCTCTTCACATCCACATTGCCTTCATGGGAAAGACTTTGTAACCTTGATTGTGCCCTATTATTTGAGTGTCATAAATGCAAGTTTCGGTTGCAGGAGGCAGCGCTCGTGTGTTCAGGTGTTTTGAGAATGAATTGATATTTGTAAGTGTTGCGATATTTTCATGTATGTCGCGACATTGTAGGTTTGAATCCTACATGTTTCCATTTCTCATCGAGTAAATACTTTTTAAGTTTTGCTCTTTGGGGGATTACCCCCCCATACACCTGAAGTCTATATGCACCTGGATATTTTAGCTCACAATATTGTATTGTTCTTCTAATGCCAGATACCAGTGTTTATAGAGCACAATATATCTCATTTATTAATAACTGTTCACTAAACAAGGAATCAAGACAGTATTGTTGCATAATCCTGATATCAATAATACTGTATATTCAAAATCAATGAAATATCCTCTAAAACCATAAGGTGATAAAAGAACAGTCATTGTGTAGGAAAACCACCCAATATGTTTAGATTATTCTTTGGATAATCACATTTTCATCTGATTACTGTTTGCAGACTAGTTTCAGATAAATTGGTCCATTACAAACAACAAAGGGAAAAAGTAATGACTTTAACTTAATGACTCAGTCTCCACAAACTTAACTGCTTTTTAAACTTAAAACACACAGTTTATAGTATAAATGCACATTGGAGTTAGTCAAGCGTTTACTGATACACAAAACAAGTTCCTGTCATTCCCATCATCTCTGTAATAGAGCTGGTTTATTCATACAGGAGTCACTTCCCCTTTCGACAAACCTTTATTCTGTTCATTTCTTACCAAAAACTTTTAATTTCTCATTTGCAAAACTTTTCCAGCAATGAGTAGAAGGATTGTCATTTCCTGTTCCTTATTTGGGTTTCCACTTCCTCTGTCTGTTGTTTTTGTCTTGTAACTCACTTTGTCCATAATCCCTCTCCCTTCTTTCTGTTTTTGGCCCATCAATGGATTCATTAGTCCCAGAATGAGGTTGGGATGTTTATGTCCTCTGATAACACAGTAGTGGATTTAACCACCTCGGGGTCGGCTGTTGTTGTTTCTGGCCTGTGATGTATGTGGGGAATTCTACAGGGGGAAACCAGAGTTTATACTGTCCACACTCCATCAGTACTGAGATGACAGGAGGCCACACCGCTCATGACTCTGGGGTTTTAGAGAGGGCGGCTTTGGCTTTTGAACTCGGCACTTTTTAAACGAGAGGGAGCGGCCTAATTACTGATAGCTTCACTGTAGACCTGCATGGCTGGAATTTTTTGTGCTGTTTGACAAAAGTTTCCATTTTCTTTTCCTTTGTATAGTGGTAATGATTATTAATTTTTCCAACACACACACACTTTTTAGGAAGATAGTCATTACTTTCAAAGTGTCATGATGTGTTTTCACATTCAAAATAACAGATGCTAACACTTTAACGTGTGAATACACTGCCAGTCACACGCACCTACTCATTTAGAAACACCTACACAGTTTATATTTCTCTACCAAACAAATTGTAAGCATTGAAGCATGAGACTTGACATCAGAGATTTTTAAGGTTTAAGTGAGCAATTTTTGAACCTCTAATGTCACCAATTTAAATAATGCAACAATAATACAAAAATATATTTTTCAAACTGGTTTCATGAAAACTTTCCCCATCTACTATTAGCCAGACAGTGAACAGGTAGTTTGCTCGTATGTTGCTAGAGCGTTTTGGAGAAATCCTCCAGGAAAAGGCTTATATTAATTTATACCTCTGCATATTGGGCGTAGAAGTGTAGAAGAAAGTAACATACAAATTACACACAGCTTTAGGATCTTAAGTAACATATTCAGTAATATGGCCAAATGTTTGACTGCTAATGTATCTGTTACCAAAAACCATGTTTTGGTGTTTAGCACCGATAAGGTAATGTTATTTGCACTGGTTTTTACTGGACCTCAGTGGAATGTAGCATGGAATTTGGCCTCAATGGAATTTGAACCTCGCAAGATATTGCTAGTTGTGTTGTGTTTTTTTGGAGCTTGAAACTTTTTGGGCTCTGTAACCTTTGCCCTAGTTAGAGCTTTGTCCACTGAGGCTTGTGCAAGCTGAAGGCTTTATTCTGTGAACAAACAGAACCCTGAGCTCTGGTGTTTCCTCACAGACTCATTCAGCGAGCAGTGACACGCCGGTCACAGCCAAAGACATGCCTGAAAACACTGATGCTTCTGACTGATGAGTGAGCGTGAACTCTCGGTATAGACCCTCGGAGCGTGTTAGTCATCAGTACTAATGAGGGTGCTGCACAGGCTGTGTGACAGCAGTGAGTCAGATGTTCTTTAGATACACTGTGTTATCTGTGAAATAAGGGTATTGGAGACAGGCTTCAGATGGCAGTGTATGAATGACTGCCTTATGGGACATCAGTCATGAGTTTACACAATCAACCAATATCTGAGACTGCAGTATAAATGCTTCTGTTTTATGTGTACTGTTCTGGGTGTCAGAAAAGTTTAATTAAAGTTTTTGGCATGTCATCTTTTTGCTTTAATGACAGCTTGTGCTTAAAATGGCTACAAGTCAGTGTGAAACCTGATAATCAATGTTTTCCCAGCAGGATTTGAGAACATTCCAAAGATGTGTTATGTGTTTCGTTGGGACAAAGAAAATCTGACGTTTTGTGCAAAAGAGTTAACAAGGGCCGTTCGTTCATTTGATTAGTCACTTAGAAATAGTTAGGAATCTGCTATTTCTTATTTTTTACATTATTCAAAATGCTAAAGCTTTCTGTTTATTTACAAGTTTTAATTATATTTTAAAGCCTAGATTTTCAATGTGTTTCCAGACCTCTGGACCCTCACTGAATGTTTGCAGTTTTAAATGAAACAAAACTATTGTATTTTAATTTCTCAGCCATAGATAGTGGTTTCATAAACAACAAACTGTATAATTAGCTAATTTTTTATCTGTAAAATTCATCCAGCCTTGAGGTGTGAATATATTCTTGGTTGGTTGTCTTGTGCCATTTCTCTCAGAAAATACTCTGGATTGTATGACTACAGTTGGTCACCAATAACACCAACAGCAGCCCATGAATGAATATAATGCAGCACACCACGACTGCTAGAATCATTCATGGCTGAATATTTTGAGGTGGCTTAAAGAAATGAAAACAGTGGGATGACCTCATATCCTGCTACTAAAAAAAAATTCCAGTTCTTTCAATGGTTAGGCCTAAAAGAACAGATTCCTCAGTATCAAATAGTATCAAATACATAAAAACCACCATCTACAGTGAATTTCCATGGCAAAATGAACCCCAGTGAGAACGTTCCATCTGAACTTTAAAGAAAGAGCTTTGTGATGTGTATGATGTAATCTGGCATATATCGGACATCATGGAAACTTTAGTTTCTCTCCGGCAATTGGATGCGAGTGAACGAGGACTGCACGTGTTTGATGGTTGGTGGTTTTGGGGGTTTGGAGGGTAAATTTGACAGTTTCAGTGTGTGCTGTCTGCCTCATTATGCACATCTGCGTATTTGATCAGTCTGTTCTCATTTCTTAAATTCGCAGAGAGACTGCGTGACCTGAAACAGTCACTGTATTTTTCAGCAGACGTGCGGAAAAATAAAATGCAATAATTACTTGGTTTAACTAGCAATAGCTCATCTGGTCATTTCAGAGTCTGATAGATAACCTAATATAGTCCTAAATAAAATAGATAACTTTATTTTATTATTTATTTTTAAAAAGTTATTTTTTTCAATTAATTGGGTGTCTGTGGCTGATTTCATGTGTCAGCATTAGGTTTACCTAGCATTTTATATTATGGTTAATGCAGAGAAAATAGTGCCACACTAATTCTGATTTCATTTCTTTTTTTAGAAGTTAATAAACTGGCCAATAAATCTTTCAGTCTCAAATTCAGTCAAACTCTATAAAGCCTCAGCAAACTCAGCAATCAAAGGAAAAAAAATGGTTTGTGCAACAACATCTGACATGATGTCAATAACCACAGAAAATTAAATCTTAAATCTTCTTTAAATCAAAGCTTCAGTTTGTCAAAACTGGTGTAAATTGTGTTTACAGTAATGTACTTAAAATGAAAATCTATGGTTCCTTTGTAAACTGTGGGGAAAATCCAGCCGATTGTCTGTGGTAATTGACAGCATGCCACAGATGCTGCTGTTACAACTTAACTTGTTTTGAATCTGGAACATTCCTCAGAGCTTCCAAGAACTTTTGAAACAGATCTGTTGTGTTTTCAGGAGAAATATGACTTGCTTTAGAATCTACAGTTGGCAGTCAAATTCGATACCATTTCATTCCTGAGAGTTTGATGGCAAGAACATTTTTAGACGTTTCATCACGGCCTGTCTGTCTCTTTCATTGTATCCTTGTCTGTTTTATGATCTTTTGAATTACAACAAAAAGTCAGAAGGAGATCTGTGAATGATTTACTCACTGTGAAAAGAACAGTCTGTTCTTTTCACAGTGAGTTCAGTCTGTTTGTCTCCCTGAAGCTGGTTCGCTCTCTCGTAGAGCGTTCTTTAAACCATGCTTTGGTTTTGCATTGCGCTCCTAGCACACACAATCATGGACTTCCTGGAAGTGTTGGGGTGAAGAGAGAGAGAACAAAAAAGAGAGAGTTTGGCTAACCTCTGTATGTTTGTCCTATATCTGTCCAAAGGCACATTTACAATGACTTTACTGTCCCCTTACAGTAAACATTCAGTGTCAGTAAATTAGGCCATCATCTGTGTATTTACACATAGCTACACAAATGTTTTTGGACTTTGTGTATGTTTTGCCGTTCCCCAGAAATCCCTCAGTCTACACAGAGTCAGTCCAAATGAGATGCCCAGATGTAAGTAAACAGCCTTTGGTTTGGATGGTGTCAGGCTGGTCAGATTATGTAGATAGTTGGGGTTAGGGTTAAGTTTGTTGTTCTGGTGTTTAAGTGTGTAATAGATTTACTGGGTTGTTGATTTGCTGTTAATATTGTTTAGTATTAATTGCATCCAGAAGCTTGCAGTTGGAATCACATGGTACTAATGCATATTACAGGCACATCCCAATTTGGAAAGAAGACCCCATTATCGCTGAACCTCTAACACCCCCTACAGTAAAAACAGACATTTTAGAAGACAGACTGTCCTTTCATTGATACACCTGCATATTTATCTCTCCCTCTGTCTCTCGCTCTGTCTGTCTCACTCACTTTTTGGCTGTTAAATCTATAATCACTTACAGTACCTTCTATTTCAATTATCAGACAGCATTTTAAATGAACTTTCTATATTACATTTTGCATTTTGACTAGTGGTTTCAGACTTTTGGACTCCACAGTATATCACTCAAGTTTCCATGACATTTCCATGACAAAACTCTAAGGAACTCTAAGGAAAATTATATAACCTTATAATACCCTATAGTACACAATCCCCTTATTATGCACAACATATTATCACAAAATATGCTGTAATTGTGAGGTCTCTGTCATTTGATCGACATGTGTTTCAATTTGTATAAATCTTGGTTCATTTGGTTGTACAGTATGTTCTGCCCTTCCCTGCTGCAGATTTGCTGCAGTATATTGAATGTGCGTTTCAGAATGACTCCCCTCAGATAGAGAGTCCATTAGACTCAACTAATCCTCCCCTGCACACTCTCCTCATTTCACTCTCTCATTCATATTTCAGTGTGTGGTAATTAATAGCCTCTTCCCTTCAGAGCTCATTAACAGGGATATGATAGTGTTTAATTATGAGGTCAGTCAGCTGTTACATTCCACCCTGTCACATAGTTATTAGGAAGAAATCCCTGTGTCTCAGTTACTGAATCTGTCTGCATGTTTCTCTGTCTTTTTGGCTTTTTCAGCATTTTGTGTGTGTGTGTGTTTGGATGCACTAAAACTGTCATTAAACAAATACACAAATTTATTAAACGAATAAACAAACAAATGTGTTCTGTTTTACATGTTGCAGCATAATCTGTGTAAGTCCACCGGTTCTGTGTTTTGGGACCACATCAAATTAGGCCGGTCCGCCTGCCAGTAATGTATGCAATGCATTTCAAGCTTCAGTTTCTGAAAAAAAATTTTGGTTTGCATGTTTGTTTGCATTTGGTACTTGAAAGAAGTGAGTTCGCTTTGAAGTGGGTAACAGAAATCAGACAAATTAAGCTTTATGGTGAGCTGTGCATTGATGTAAAGCTTTCAGACAGTTTTAGATGTTCTTCTGTGTAAGTAATGACTTCATACCGGGAATTGTGTCATTTTTATACACGCACATTTCATTTAATTAATGTTCCGTGATGTTCTTTAACAGTTGCTTTACATTGTGTGTTTGTGCTTTTTGAAGTTGTTTAAAACGTCTGATAACTGTATCTTATATGGCATTTAAATTACAACTTTACCCAAACACCCGACTCACCCGCCTTGTCATTCCAAACACACATTCTGTTATTTTTTTCTGTAAACACAACAGTAAACCTTTGTAGAATGTATATGTATATTTTTTCCAAAACAAATCAACACCAGTAAAGACATTAAAGGAGACCATGTAAATGACTGAAGATTGTCAGCCATTTTCTGTTCTTAAGGCAATGGCAAATAATATTCAGAACTTAAGCACAGGGAAAAGAAGTGGAAAATATCAGCTAATAGTGGCTTAAATTTCAGTCTGTTCCTATTGTATTGCTTAATAAAGCAATACAACACGCACACAAGTTGTAAGAACTGCTTTAATGTTGCTTTTCGGAGCTTGACAGCCAGGCTAACTGTGAACTGTGATTGTGTAGAAAAGAGCTGTGAAAAGCCTCTTTTTCCAGCTAAATTTGGTGTTGTCATTGGTACAGCGCCACGATAGAGGTTTGTTTGAAGCTTCCGTGATATAACTGGTTTATATGACAGATGGTTGGCATAAATTAAATTAGACTATTCTCAAAATTACGCATTATTGTTAACTTGTCATGAGACTGACAAAAACAGGATATTGAACAAATCTGTCTTGGTATTCAAAAATAAGGTTGAGGTTTGGGGTGTAACTGTAGCCGATTGGCTGATGTCCAGACATCATTTTTACATTGGCCAACAGGATGCTGTAGGCAGATAGTTGACAAAGCATTTGACAGCCCTCACATAACTGAGGCAGCTCTCAAAAACCTTCAGGATGTTTATTGACAAAAGCCAAGCTTGTTGCGGTCTGTGGGGGCTGTTCTGTGGACTGCAGTTTGTCAGCAGAGAAACACAATGGCAATGTTTGTAAGCATTATTCTTAATGTTTATGCAGCGCTGCTGAAAGTGAATGTAAACTGCAGAAAGACGCTCTCAGTAGAGCACAGGGAGATATTTTTAGCCGTTGTTGGAAGAAACTATGGAAGGTGAGAGGATGTTCAGAGTTCAAATCTAGTCTGGAACAACAGGTCTGACAATATCCATTTACACTGACAACCAACATCTGGAAAAGTTTGTGGTCTTTAACCTCTGCTTTATAAGTCCTTGTTTTACATGACCTTGTTTTTAATCAATTGTGTAATTGTAAGATTACTGAAACAATACTGAAACAATAGAAATGTGTACACGTATAAGTCCTCAAGGTTTCTCTTTAAGCAGTCACTTTCTGTGTCCCTCAGGTGGTGTTGCTCAGTGGTCATCTGGACAGCTGGGATGTGGGGCAGGGGGCTATGGATGATGGAGGCGGGGCCGTCATTTCCTGGGAGGCTCTTTCTCTGATCAGAGACTTAGGTAAGACACATGTTGATAGTATCTTAAAACCAAAGCATATAAATAAATAAATATGGGATGAATTCAGGTATATAGTTGATAGTTGTGATTACAATTACTATGGTAATTACAATTAGTCATGTGTGAGTGAATGTGTTTGCTTGTGTGAGGAATAATAATAAGTCAATCAGTCATTATCACAAAAAAGGGGTCTAATATCACCATGAAGGTAATTTTTCTGACTATACATTATCCTACTTATAATAAAGCTTCTAACCAAATAAATAAATAAAAGGATATTAAATATTGATTTAAAAATAGTTCATTATGTGGCAACAGTGCAGCTATGCAGAAAATTGGTTGCCCAGGACAACAGTAAATTATACAGTTTAGAAGTTATTATATAAAAAATCTTTAACCACAGAATGCTGTGTTTAAACAACCAGAATCAAGCATTTTAGAAAGCCCTAAAATAAATAATGTATATTTCACACAAACAAGCAGTAACTGCTTCAGGTTTGGAAAGTGACCTTTGGTTAAAAGTTCAGTATGTGGTTTTGTAGAGATGTGCTGTATCTGTAGAAGAGGTAAAGTGTATGGAGAATATTCTTTTAATAAAGGGATTATTAAAATTCCTGCTGAGTGTCAATATGTAATGGAGTCTGAGTCTCTTGGCCCCTTTCCTCGATTGTTGCTTTATTGCACAGGCAACACCGAGGGTTGCGCTCATTTGTATTTAAGATCTTTCTCTTGCCAAAAGCATTGGCAAAATGAAGCTAGAATCACGCACAATAATCACAGCATGATTTATTTCAGCGTCGGTCGAGTAAGCATTTTAAATTATCAACATTTATTTTAACAAGTCTTTGGCTCTGAATTTAGTTTGCGAGTTTGTTTTGCGATGTTGTGAGTTAGTTCCTCCATAAATCTTGGACTTTGACTCCTCAGCTTTGTATCAGAACCACGTTGTAAGCGTGTAAGCGTCCCTCAGCCCTTCTCCCTGCTGTGCTGTGTGACATGGACACAGAGATGAGGTTTACTGTGTGGACTGTGCCGTTTAGAAGAGGGAAGCACGTACAGACAGTTCTTATATCTGGATCATTGAGAATCAGCACAATTAAGCCTGAAATATTTCTTCACAGACTCTTCCGTACCAGAGATACAGACAGTTATGAAGTACCCAATATGCTGTTGGAAGATCCAAGATCATCCAGTACTGTCCACCCAGAAACGTCACCATGTGCCAACCTGACCTTACTAATGCAGTTTTATTTTAAATATAAATTTCCTCTCCTCTGTCCTTTTCTGCATAAGTTCAGATTGATGAATCTGGCTAACCTTGATGGGAGTCTGTGAGGAAGTATTACAGGGACTGCATTATGAAAATGTATTCCGAAATATTATGTGGTTGGCTCATACTGTTGATTGCTTGAATCCCCAGGGCTGCGTCCCAAACGAACTCTGAGGACAGTTCTGTGGTCGGCAGAGGAGCCGGGAGGAGTGGGGGCTGCTCAGTACTTTCAACAGCACAAAGTAAAATTACTTCTATTTTGTAATGTGACCCAGCTCATTTGTATTGACAGTGTATGACATGCTTTATGTTTCTTAAACATATGATGAATTGACGAAACATTTGTGCCTTTATTGCACACTGTATTTTTTATTTTAATGGTGAAAAGATACTGCACAATCTCTGTAAAGTATGCAAGTTTGTGGTGGTCATCGTGCATTCTCTCAAACCTACAACTTGGAGCTGACCCACAAGATCAAGAACCGTGGCATGCAAATTGCACTCAGCCCAGATTTTACGGCCCTTTTGCGCCATTACAGATTAGCATAATTCCTTTCATGAACTGGGTGTTCGAACGCCAGTGCAAATAAACATCACTGCTAGCGAGTCCAGTTCACTCCTGGTGATTATATCCCCTCCCTTCTTTGTACATGATATTAAGTACAGAGTAATTTAGTCTTTTCATTAGCTGTAAATGTTAATTTAAAACAAGCAAGCATGCTTTGCCCCGTGCATTATGTAACCGCTCTCTTGCCCTTGAGCAATTTTTGAAATCTTCCATCAAGGCTAACAAGATCTAATGTGAGTCTAATTTGAAATAATATTTCAAACAGCTTTACCCAAATTATCAAAACATGGTTTCTGTGTATGCCAAAAGTACACAGTACCTCAACTAAATTATATTAAGTTCTGTTCAGAATCTGCTAATTGAAATTGCTTATTTTACTTAGAAAAAGGGATTTTACCAGGTTAGTTGTTTTTTACTAAGTACTAGTTGATCCTAATATTAGCACGAAAAGCAAATTTGCTAAAGTTTCCCACACAAACCCAGTGCTGTGGTGCCCATCCATCCAGCTTTTATTGCTGTCAATAATGTTTTACTTGGACTCTTCTGGTTTTGGACTGAACAGTGCGGTAAACTGTATTTGTCAGGTCTGTGTGCTGTAAAGTGATATTTTATGGTATGGAACAATTTAGCCAGCAGTTGGACCTGAAGCTCCATTGTATCTGCAAACTGCCACGGGATTTGGTTTTCCTTTTATGAGCTTGGATTCTGATCAGTCAACAGTAGTTTCAAGCCAAGCAGGATTAAAATTGGCCTCTGTTCTGAATTTTTACTGTATTACATGCAATTATGTAGATAGTGGGTAGAACTTTGTACAAGTTGGACTTTGTAGTGCATACTTTTGAGCATGAAACTAACCATCATTCTTTTTGAATAATCTTAGAGCAGGCACAAAAACCAACATACACAAAGACTCATCTAATGCATAATTCATCTCATGTCTTTATGGATATTCTTCAGATTTCCAAACTACTGTGTAATATCTCAGTGACACCTCCTCTACTTCTCCTAAGGCAAACATCTCGAACTTCGACCTGGTAATGGAGTCTGACATGGGCACCTTCAGGCCCCTGGGACTGCAGTTCACTGGCAGTGACAAAGCTCGGGCGATCATGAAAGAGGTGATGAAACTTTTGGCTTCTATCAATGTCACGTCTCTGGAGCAGCACGGAGAGGGGACAGACATTAACATGTGGATGAAGGCTGGAGTTCCAGGTCAGTTTAATCTAGAATTTTAACCTTGTGTTCAATAGCAGTTTTACAAAGTATTCCAAAGCACTTCTAACCCAAATGTACCTTCAACAGGCTGTATGTCACTTTAAACAAATTCAGACATTTTAAAGTGTCACTTAAGTGCTCAAAAGTGTCATGACAACAGCAAAGTTTAACACCCTTTGATACCAGGTGCTAGGAAATTAGATTTTTATATGGTTTAATACAGCATTGTATTTTTACACAGGACAGCCATACAGAGCTGCTTTACTGTAATCCAGCAGTGTATAGATGCAAAATGTAAAGAATACAGACTGAGACTGAAAGTCCAGCACAAAGTCTAAAATATAATGCATCTAGTGCGGATACAAATCAGATATTACCAACTATATAAGTCATAACCGCTCAGTGCAATTTATATTCTGTTTTACTCACATGCTCAAACAATAAAGCAACTAGTTACACTAGACTTTTTTGTGATAAATAGCAGCTAACTTGAGAAATATGAGCTGTAACTGGGGAAAATAAATGTTTTCACAGTGTCTTCTTACCTGTTAAATTTTTGATTGCCTGTTTTAAATTTTGTTGCCTTCATCTAAAATGCGTGATGAATACTGGCTTCAGTGAAACTCTTATAATAGTGGATACAGTGGTTTAGCACAAGCTATATCTTTTATCTTAATTTTAGCCAACTGTAGCTTTTAAGCTGGTCATAGCTTTTATCAAAGTTAAAAAGCCCCTTCATTTAATAGCCACTCACTTCATACTTTCTTAATGCACGGTCTGATGTTCTACACATGCTATGTGCTTCATTTACCCTCGTAAAGTTTTGTACCTCACTCATACAAACTCCCAGGGACTTCAGCATTCTAGTAACTGAAAGAACTGCATTAATTGTTTGAGTTCAGCCGATGATCTGTGAAATGAGCTTCTGAAACACTTGGCAGAAAGGAAGAGAGCTCTCATAGTTAACCCTGAGGAGCAGATTTGGACAGGTGCAATGTACTGTATCTTCTAATACTTCCACCCTCAGAATACAGGCGCAACTCTCCCTTATGATTATTGATTTTTTTTTCCTGTCACTATTAACATAAAAACTGTGGCCGATATTTTTCTTATTTTTCTCTAATGAATCTTATTAATGTCTGTAGTCACCAGTCTGATTGCTTTAACCACCAATGAAGTGTCACACGAGAGAAGAGGTTCTCCTTCAACTGCACACACTGTTATCAGACAGATCCACTATGACATCACTGCAGTATCTCTGGAAAAATGAGCTCAGCAGGAGGCCTGCAGAAACGTATGGTGAAACATCGCTGAAGTTTAAAGCCAATGCTTTAAACAAATGAATCATAGGCCCAGCTGTCTAAACACAGCGGCTATGCAGAGAAACCGAGCTGAGATTTTCTTTTCCATTATCCGAAGATTTTGTGCTGCGTTTGGTGTGCAATCGCGAGTCGCTCTCTAGTTTTTCCTCTTGACCAGGCTGCAAACTCAAACATGAAATCTTTGGTGTCGTCTTTCAGTCAAATTGTTGCAAAAGATCAACCTCTCTGAAGTTTAATGTCGTAAGTTCAAATGATTTCTGCTGCAGTCATGGCAGCTTAACAGCTCACCAACCTGTAACCTGATCACTGCTTGTTTGGATTTGTCGTTGGGTATTATAGAATAGATCAAAAATCCAATTTTGGGAGTATTGTGAGCGTTTATCTTTTCGGTAAATATATAATCAAATAGATGTTTTGAAACCATCGCTGACTGTTGTGTTTAATTTGGAGGTTTAAGTCTGTATGAATAAAGCCTCAACTCTGCAGTTTTCTCAGTTCAGTGCTCCTCACGATGGTCCCTGTGGTATGCCTTGCCCCGTACACCTCATATTATTGATTCTAGGCCAAAGAATAAGCAATGCTTCACCAAACACCCTTCTAAGGTCGAACAAGACTCTGTCTCTCTTGCTGAATTTTCAGGGGATGGATGGGGCTCCTTCACATATGGAACCGGTGCAGAAATAGATGGCAGGCGAACAGGCTTTAACTGCAAACACATGCATGCTGGATTGCTTTGCTCCATGTTCCATTGCCTCTCTAAACAAAGAGAAGGAGGGTGCGGTGGAATAAAAGAAAGCATTTTTGGAAATGTTAGCGTCACACTTACGCTGAAATGGTTCTGATGTTAACTTGAGTGATTCCGTGTCGTCTGTTGGTATGCGTCGCTTTCCATTAGCAGTCCTTGGATCGCAGCCTAGATCCTACCAGAATTAATCAGAGAGGAAATATGAAAGTCGATACAGACAAAAAAAACAAACTGAAGGAAATACACGTTATTGTATTATGTAGGTTTGTAAAAAAGCAGAAGCCAGACTCTTTAAAGCATTGTTTCTCCACCTTTTTGACCTCCATTGTTCACAATAATATTTGTAGGTCCCCCGACTCACAATTGTGTCACATTATGTCGATTACCACAAAGAATAATTTTGACTTTCCTCAGTTTTTTTAAAGCAAGAATCAGCTACAGTAATGTACTTGCAATTGAAATAATGTGCCATGGTGGTGTAATGCTGTTAAAGTACCTGACACATGATTCATTTACATAAACATTACATTTAGGCAGACAAGCAGACGCTTTTATTCAAAGTAACTTACAAGGTGAGAGAAACAATGAAGCGATATATAATAGGGAGGCAATAACTTGAAAAGTGCTGTACAAAGTTACAGAGCTACAAAGTTACAACTGTTCGACATGATACCTGTTGAGGGAGAGAGAAAAAAGGAAGAGGGAAAAGTTTATTCCTGTCAATTTTTCTATACACATAATATGCATAAGAAAGTGATCCGTTGTCCAGTTTTTCTACAGTACTGAACCCGGAGCACTATTTGTATATATGGAACAAGGACAATATTAAGATGCATAAAACAGAATCACATCTTCTCATCTCAGTACACTGTCACTTTCTTTCAGGTGCCAGCCTGCACACAGCAGATCAGAGGTACTTCTGGTTCCACCACAGCGAGGGAGACACCATGAGTGTTCAGAACCCAGAGGAGATGAACCTGTGTTCTGCTGTTTGGGCCGTGGTGGCATATGTAGTAGCTGACCTGGAGGAAATGCTTCCCAGATAAAGAGTGGCTCTTAAACAACAGAACAAATAGCTCTTCATCAGCTTACCGATGATTCCAGATGATTCAATCTCAGGCTTTTATCTCACAGTTTGAGATGTTTTTGTGACTTGACTTCACTGTAACTTCACATAAATCACTCCATTATCACCATTATCAGAATACTACATTTTCTGTCTTGTGTAATTTTCTATTGTGTCTTTTTTATATTGTAAATTAAGGTGGCATTGTAATTTGTGAGATCATAATCATATTTTTGAGAATATTGAGATCATATTCTGAATTAAATGTACATAAAATGCAATGAATAAAGAAGCACTTATTCACTATTTAAATATTGTGCGTGGTTTCTTATTTTAATGTAAACAGTGAAAAATACATTGATGCTGATATGCTGTCATATGGCATTTCAGTTCCAGATTTAAGAATTAGTCTAGTCATCAGAATGTATGACTTTCCCCCTAAAACTGAGGCCAGTTCTTCTTTCCAAACTAACAAACATGTGGTCATGAGGTAATACGCTATTATCCAGTCATCCTCTATTTTTACCAGCGAAGCAAGTTTTCAGATGTAAAAACCATGCTGGGATTTGACAAATAACCATGTGTTGTCTTCATCATAGTAATGTTACAGATTACTCCATCATATTTAAATTAAGTGTATAAATGCTTCTTTAAGGCTTCTTGTTACAAGGAAAAAATTAATTATGACTTACTGTGGGTTGAATATTAGCAGAAGCAATTATGTTTATGTAGCATAATTATGCAACATAATTATTAATATTATATAGCATAAATTATACCCAGCTAATGCATCAATAATCTGAACACGACGCTGAAATCATATAATGTTTATCAGGCAAAGGAATTGCTGTTGTAATCCTGCGTGCTCATTATACTGTCTGTGTACGTGCATGTGCCCATGTGTGCCTGCACTTAATGTCCGGTTTTCAATTACATCAAACAAGTAAGTTCTTGTTTCTATGACAACTTGGATTGAGACAACATATGAGCAGTATGCAAGTAAATCAGTCCCAGTATTTTCCCACAGCATTTTCTGCTGACCATATCCTGAATAAATCCTGAATTATACAAGCATATTGAATGCACATGTACATAGAGACGTTTACAAACAGATAAAGAGACTATTGCACCAAGGTCTGACTATTACACTTTTTTGTATGCCACATTTTCTTTATCTTAACTAGATACTGTAAGTGTGGTTTACAGGCTGAAAATAGTAATAGGCCAATTTTGCTTGTAGCAAAGACCTGGTTGTACTTACGTGGTGCTTGCTCTATTCTTGACCTTCAATGTCCCGTAGACAATAATTTTCTCCAGAATCTTCAAGGAAAATTACTCCACAAGAGTTTCTGGTTTGCTTTGATCGGGTAAGAGAAGCGTGCAGGCATTGACTCAAGACTGCCTTTACAACCTCTTGGGCCTCAGATTAGAGACCACATCGGAAAAGCATTTTTCGGGGCTTTTAAAGGCTTATAGTGTTAGTTCACCCAGAAGTGAAAATTCTGTTGTCATCTACTCACCCTCATGCTGTTCCAGTCCTGTGTGACTTTCTTCCTTCAGTATTAAATTGTCAAGCTAAGGCCAAAACATTCTCAGTTTTCATGTTTTTTGGTGTAGTCAGGATTTAATTGCATTGTTTCTACTTTTAGAGAAACTTTAGATGTTCCTAAGTTGAGTTACAGACTGAAGCCAAATTTTGGAAATAAACCAAACAGTTTTTCACCTTTAGATATTTTTCTACTCACAGGTGGGGGAGAATTGTTAGGGTTAATCTGCGGACAAGAAAAACAGCTGGAAGCTTTTAGCAGCATTTGTGTATGTTATTACAAATGATGTCAGGTTTTGCGAAGGTACCTCTGCAAAAAACAAATGAGAGCTCAGTTGGCTGGGCAGCCCCCAGACAGAGAAGCCACGCTCGGCCAAATTTCCCAGAGACTGTATGTTGAAGTGTGTGGAAGTGAGGCTTGGAGTTGTTTGGAATGCTAGGTGTGCTTTTAAAAGCTTGACTGGTATGGATGCATATGGAAGCGGTCAGTAATTTAATTACAAGTCACAGACAATCAGATTGTAGTTGGAAATTAAAAGAGCTTACTGTTGCGTCGATCATATTCAAGCTATTTTATGTTTTAAAAAATGCATCTGCTCATTAACAGACTTCCAAACAGGGCCATTGAGATTTAATGAGGTTAAGCAGAGATTGTTGGGTGTAATGAGATGGAAAATGATGTGAGTCAGTGGAAAAGGACACAATTTCCTCCATTTACCTACATTGAACACACAATCCAGCCTTCCAGTAAACATACACAAACCAATTTAAAGTTCCATAGAGTCACCTTTACATGAGGTTATGGATGCCCATCCATCATGCTTTATTTATAGAATCAACTGCTTGTTACTTTCTACCACTTTTTTTGTGTTAGGGCATCTTTATTCAAGCACAACAAATATGTGTGTCAGAGGTATAGAGGAGGTCTAAAATAAAGGCAAGGTGCTTCAGAGGAGGATGTTGAAGGGGGTGTGTCCTAAATCAGTGGCTTTCAATCATTTTTTCCCATCGGATCAGGGCTGTAAACATATGTTCAATGTTGGAAGTGTCTGTGTGATCCTGTACTGTAATCATAGTAATTTTGTATTATAGTCTGTTCCTGTTGTTCCTAATTGTGTATAACTTAACATCTGCATCTTGTTACCACTGATAAATTTAGATCAATGTATATTTCTCTGTTATTGTTTTGGTAATTTGCTGTCTAGATGGTGCGCTCTGATATGGACTTTATTTCTCTATTGGATTTATAAGATTAGGGTTAGACAGTTCGTAAGAGGGGGTCCAAATGTAAAATGTGTGAATCTGCCATAAAAAAATGCTTTTGATAGACCAATAATTGAATACTACCAATATTAGTTATCACACAAAAATAACAAATGTCTATAAAACCATGTGTTGAAATTATTACCATATGAACCACCAGTACCATCAGTGCATGACATCAAAGTATTGTGAAAGAGATTCAAGATACTTTGATGTCATACCTCGATTCAAGTCAAACACACCTAATATGTCCATGTTCGTGTTGATTTCTGCTGCTTTGACTAGCTTTTACTAAGTGACGTTGAGCTTTTACATTTTTATGTTGAGTCCTATTTGTGGACTTCAGCTCTGTGTTTAATACAATCATACTGGCTCTGCCACAGGACAAGCTTTCCCAGCTGAATGTGCCTGATTCCACCTGCAGATAGATCATAGACTTCCTGTCTGATAGGAAGCAGCATGTGAGAATGGAAAAACATGTTTCTGACCCCCGAACCATCAGTACTGGCTCCCCTCAAGGCTGTGTTCTTTCTCCTCTTCTCTCTATACACCAAAACCTGCACCTCCAGTCATGAGTCAAACTACTGAAGTTTGCGGATGACACCACCCTTATTGGGCTTGTC
This sequence comes from Ambastaia sidthimunki, assembly GCA_036877625.1. Lineage (NCBI taxonomy): Eukaryota > Metazoa > Chordata > Actinopteri > Cypriniformes > Botiidae > Ambastaia > Ambastaia sidthimunki. The sequence continues at coordinate 19,842 of JAZGTK010003825.1, forward strand.
TCTGATGGGGATGAGTCTGCCTCTAGGTGGGAGATTGACCATCTGGTGACCTGGTGCAATCAGCACAACCTGAAGCTCAATGCTATAAAAACAGTGAAGATAATGGCTGACTTCAGGAAGAACCCAGCCCCACCTGCTCCCATTATCCTGTGTAACTCCTCAGTAAAAACTGTGGACTCTGTCCGCTTCCTGGGCACCATCATCACCCAGGACCTCAAGTGGGAGTTCAACATCAGCTCTCTAATTAAAAAAGCACAGCAGAGGATGTACTTCCTGAGGCAGCTGAAGAAGTTTAATCTGCCAACGACAATGATCCATCTGCTATGCTGCTGCCACTGCCAAAGACAAAGGCCGACTGCAACGTGTCATCTTCTCTGCTGAGAAGGTAATTGAATGGAACCTTCCATCTCTTCAGGACCTGTACACTTCCAGGACCCTGAAGTGGGCGGTTAAGATTGTGGCTGACACTTCTTACCCTGGACACAAACTTTTTGAAGCACTCCCATCTGGCAAAAAGACTGCGGTCCATCAGGACAAGGACCTCACGCCACAAAAACAGTTTCTTTCCATGCGCAACTGCCCTTGTCAACAACACCCAGGACCCATCAGGGCTTTTTACTCATGCCCATGGACATTAGTTATTTCACATGTGTTACATTAACACATGCAACTCTGGCTGATATATTCTCACATCCCAGACTGTAAGCTTTTGCACTGGCCCCTCACTGCACATCTTGCACAATGTTCAGAAATGTACAATTTGTTTCTACTGTAAACATCTGCACTGCCCAACTCTATATGTTCTGCACAAATGTAGAGTTAATGTTTACAATGTTTATTTTGTATTTTTATATTTTTATCCTGTACCTCATTGTTTTATAATTTATTGTTGTCTTTCTTTTTCTGTTTTTGTTTTATTGTCTTTGTCAAGCACCAATTTACCAAGACAAATTCCTTGTACATGTATACATACAGTACTTGGCAATAAACGTGATTCTGATTCTAAAATAGCATATAGTTTGATTGGACACACAGCTTGTCAGCAGCAAAAGTTATAGGAACCATTTTCATCCTTTTAAAAGCTGATAGACATTTATGTTGCTATCCTAACTATTATACACAATTGTATACAATTGGTAAGCTGCATTTTATTATTTGTAATTACCATTGTTTTCCCCTTGACCATAATTTGGTTAATTAATCTCAATAAGATACAAAGACAACCAAAAATTCTGGATTTTTTGACAAATGCTCATTTAAGATCATAAAGTTCTGTTTATAAAGTTAACAGCTGGACACTGGACTAGAGCAAAAACAGCATCATGGTTTATCTGTTAGTTTGTTATTTGTGTGATTTCCAACAAAAAATGAACATACAGAGTCTACGTTACTGCCACTAATTCAGATCAGTTTTGGAAACAGAGCATCTCTTTGGGCTGATGCCTTCAGGCAAAATGTAGATGTGTGTTTCTCAGAGTGAAATGAGAGAGCTCTTCTAAAGCTGTCAGTGTATGTTCATTCTGGCAGGTGAATGAGGACATGTTAGACATGATGACCCAGCATGCTTCAGTATATCACTACTTTTGGACTTTTGCTAATGTACATTGCTTTTGGGACATCAAAACAACTGATGTATCTACTTTTAGGTCTTTTTTTACAACCAAAAAACAGAGTCATTTTCTGAGGTTTTCACTGAAGTAAATTAATGTTTAATGCATGTATCTCAGACAGGATGAAAATCCTTTATGTCTTATATCCAGTTTGAGGAATTTATGACTACTTTCCTAAGTTAAATCAACCCATTTGGATAGATGATTAAAACATATTTCAGTGAAATGGACATTTAAGACACTAAACATAAGGTATCACTCAAAAGTTTTTGTTGCCAGGGCAACAGAATCAGTCAGATTTATTATTTCTGTTCCCTGTGGGTTTTTTAACAGCCGTAGGTAAAGTTCAGCTATGGCTGCCATTGCAATGTGCCTCTGAGGCATGTGTGTTTTTAATGAAAATAAAATAATTCAATTAAATAAAACACCCCCCTCTGATGAACAGATTTGACTAGTTATTTCTGTGAGGTCAGATCTGGCTTCACCAAAGAATGACATGACATTAGAAAATTGTGTGCATTTTCTTTCACACCAGACTGTATATATATGAATGTAATGCAAAAGTGTTTGTCTAAAGCACTGTACTAAAACTCACCCTTGACATTATTTGGTCAGTCTAATGGATTTCCCCCGTACAAAACGCTTATGATGCTTCTGATCCTGTATAACATTCCTATTATCATTCTTTCATAATTTTATGCTGAATTTAGTAGTAATGCATGTTTTGAGGCAGGTGTTTGAAATCTGCTGTACTACTGGATTCAGATTCATCCATGTGAAAACTATCTGGAATTACTTTTAAGTACATTTGGCATGTAAATTGCATTCATAAAGCTGATTTGGATTAAGAGTTCTCTATGTCTAGACATAAATCATTATCCTCATTATTTATTAACTGAACAACTTTCAAAATGAACTGAAAAAACAGGCCCTTATAATAATGAAGTGGAATAAAGAATTAAACTTTTCAGAAGAGCTACTTGACAAACCATTTAGTGGATTAATTGGACAGTGTCTCTTCTGCTCTGAGTGGGATCTGTGGATCTTTGACAGTCCTCTGAAGTTTCCACAGCCTTGTGTTTTCATATGGTAGAATGGAAAATGAAGCCAAAGCAGTCTAGTCTATTCAATACAACGTGCAACATATGCTACAGATCAAACTCTTTGCATTCCTAGAGTTCTTTAAAGCTTATGCAGGGAACACAGGCAGGTTTGCTGCCTATTCAGAGCAGAATAAAAGCCTGAAAGAACGTCCTTGGAAAAAAGACCAAATCATTTTCTTCTTTCATTCAACTAAACTTCAACATAATGGATGGTGTCAATGTATCTTATAACCTTGTTGACTATATGATCTTTAAGACAAAGTAGGTGGCAGATGTATAGCACAAATTGTCTTTTCTTTAAACCATCTACACCATCATTTAATAGTCTGGTGCTTTTTGGCATTGTAAATGTAAAAAAAAACACATTTCACGTTTTGAATAATCTATCTAGTGTCCCTAAAATGTTGTATATACGAGCATTACAGGAGTATTTTTGTTTCATTACACATTATGTATTCCATTTGATATTATTCTGACAATGGTATTTGAAACAGTTTTGGAATATGTGCAACTGCTTTGTGTTAGTTAGCTTTTTTGTACCAAAATACAATTAGCTCTTTTTTTCTCTTTGCTTTTTTGCATAATTTGACAAAATTGAAGCTTGATTGGAAATAATGCACAAAACAAATATTCAGTTCACGAGTGAAATTTACAAGGACTATTTTCACATATTTATTCTTAAGCATGCTCCTCACTGACACCACTGTCTTCTTTATTACTTTTGTTACTTTGAAATAGTAACAATGAAATAGTATTTGAAATAGTAGTGTTGGTTGAAATTATAAATTATAATTTGACAACATTATTTAAATCATTTTCACACAAAGGGTAAAACAACAAGGAAAAAAATTGAATGTGTTAGTTTTAATAAAATTCCATCTTCGAGACATGCTGAGGAAACACATCCTGTCATGCTTCTGATTATGACCACAGAAAACATTGAGGAAATGAGAAGTTTTTTCTCAGCAGTTTCATGAAACAATTAAATACACATTCTGCATGTTTGTCATCTTGGTTATGATGTAAGAAAAGCATTTATGGAATTGGGCTGAGACATATTTGAATGTGCTGCTGTCTGTTCCATCAGACTTCAGTGTGTTGATTTGTCCTGACGTGGTTCAGATCAACCACTCTGTCAGTTTGAAGTCTACATCCACTTAAACTGATGTGGCGGCTTTTATGAGGCACATGTCACTTTATTCCTATTGAAATTGATTCCTAGGCCATGTTATTCCTGAGATTCAGGAAGAAGCGACCAGACTATTGAAACGGAGGTTGTGCTGATGCAATTTACTGCAATCGAGTGGCATAATAGTGAAGAAAGCCGGCTCTGCTGCCTATTGTCTATAATGATTTTCTCTTTCTTCACTGCAGTTTTTTTCAGTTTCACTTTAAGTAGTCAATCATCCAAATTGTGTAAAGCCGCAGAATCTATTTATCATCATGAAATTGCACCCAAATCTGTTAGTGTTGTTTCAAAGATGCTACAATCTTGGTGAAAGTTTATATCTGGGTGTCTTTGACGGCTCTCAGCTCCATGCGACTTCATCATTGTCTCACAGCTGGCAACACACACAATCAAAATGATGTTGTGTATTTGATCTGTTACAGATCTAATCGAGTGTGTCTGGCACAGATGTGCATTGATCTCGTCTCACTTGGCTTTTCACATTCAGAAAGTCTCTGTGATCAACCATGTTTCACATTGCATTTACTTTAAAATGCAGATAAACCTTCTCACACAGTCCATGTAATGAAGTTAGCTGAATATGTTATAGGTCAAAGGTCAGAGGTTGATGTTCGTGTGTGTGTGTGGTATTAATGATGATGAGAACAGGTAGATCAGAGGATTCTGTCCACAGATCTTAATCTGTTTCTACTCCCACACACACACTACAGTCTCTCAGCTCTGACCTTTCTGAACTAATTTTCCAATCTTATTTTTTAACTTCCACCCACTAAAATAAACCTTTTTTCCATTTCTTTGCAGTGCGAGTCTCTTACATTTACTGTCAATCCAATTCTTTCCCTTTTGACCAGGGAATAAAAGTTCTTTGTTTAGCTGTCCATTCACCTACAGTACAACCGCGATTCAGCATTTATGTGAGCAGTTTCCACAGAGTGGTTTGAGGTGGGGGGGTTGTGGTTATAATTGCAATCTCCCTCCTCTTCCTGGTTATATTCAGCACTGGCGCAGACTTCTTGTCTTGATTGACCATTTGCGGTGGTGTAACTGATTACAGTAATGTCATGTAAATGATGCTTTGGGCTGTGCGTCCAAAACCAGTACAGTGCGGTACATGACTCAGCTGAACCGTGCATTATGGATTGTTCATGTTTTCATTCATTTCTGTGTACCAAACCTCAGTCACTATACACTAACCCAACACACACAGCTTGTACAGTTTTACATAGATTCTTAAAACTTTTAGAATCTGTCAAATGAAACTACATTTATTATGTACATTATGCAGTACATGTATATATTTACATGTTTAAAAGTATAGTTTATCCCTAAAAATGAAATTGTCAATTTATTTACCCTTCTGACTTTTATTATTGGAACATAATGTCCAAGCTGCTCTCTTCCGTGTAAAAAAGTGGATGGGGACTGGGATGCTACAAGCACCAGAAAGCAAAAATAAAGTGGACAAATTACAATCACTACTCCACACTACTAACTCATACTACTTGTGTGCTATATTATGTCTTCTAAAACATAATATATTATGTCTTCTGTAACATAGCATTGTTTGAGAAAATGTACCATTATGTTACACAACAACCAATGATGTATGGTGTCACTAATGTAATCATCTACACAAACAAAAGTGATTTTCATCTAAGGATTGTAGATTTGCAGGTGCATATACTTAGATCATAACCTGTTAAACGCTTTAAAATTCAGAATCAGCTGGTTTCATATTTATTATTCACGCCCTAACGGTCAGTCTGTTCACACCCGCACAGTATTATCAGTGTATAATACACACTGTGTTCAATGTAAATGTGTGTGTTTGATGTGTTTTGAGAAGTTTGATTAATGATCAGTGGGGCAGATGAGGAGGAGGTCTGTTGTTTAGGCTGTAACGGTCCATTATGTAATTCTGGGATGAAAAAACCTTTGATGGATCCTTTACAATTGAGCTTCGCCAGAAGCTGCAAGATCAGCTCTCTGTGTGAACAACAAATTAAGGGGAAAAGACCAAAAAAAGAGAAATGCAGTAAACAGTGAATACAGATGAAGGCTTTAGAGATGACCGTAAGTGATGGATAGCTCAGTATTTCCGGAGGTTTTGATGATTACATTACAGTAATGCCTAATTTCCGTGCCAGGCAGAAACAGGCATGGCCCAGGCTCCTCCCAGACACTGTACTTCTGCAAGGATGGAAATATATGCTACACTTTTATGAATATATGATGGGTTTACCTCCCAGCCTGGTTTTGCTGAGACAAGCTGGATTTTCTGAATACAGATATTTGGTATTTACATTCCAAAACTCCTTCAGGGATGAATGATTTACATTATACTGCTCCCGTTATATCTGTTCCAGTCACTTGAAACAAAACATCATTTTATCTGCAATTATTTCCTTTTCTTGGCAGACAGCAAACAAGAGCTTTGAACC